>VMKM01002105.1:0-88775 GCA_008360985.2 Macquaria ambigua
GCATCAGAATATTTGAGAAAAATGTGCTGTTTGGAAGCACATTTCTTACTGGATTTAATGTGCAACTACACACAGAGCATTTGATTCAGTCTCACTAAGCATTTTGACTGTTATATCAACATTTGTAGCTTGGTGCTGTTTTTCAGTAGAGGACAGTCCAGAAAACAGTTTAAGCATTAAATTTATAGACAGCCTCGGAGCTGTCTGATGGTTGAGGTCATTTTATGGTCAAGACTAACAAATGTTGTGTGTATCTTTTATTTTGGATGAGAGGATTAGATTTGACAATCTTACATAAAGATTTCGATCTTCATCTTTTGTAAAAATATTGCCAATTAACATGGTCTGAAGAATAACTTGAAGCTAACATTCTGCATCAACAGATCTTTTCCTGAAAGCATTTATGTGGTCAGTTTGAGCAACAGGAGAAACAACAACCAAAAAAAACACCCCACCCCTTCACATTAAAAGCAGCCTTACTGGAGCACAGTTCAGTTACGGACATTGCAGACCTACAGTCACACGCACCATGAAGAACTTTACCTTGATAACGGCTTTATGTCTCTGCAGCTTTAGTGAGTACTGGCATTGAATTACTCTCAACTGCATTTATAACATTGATAACTGTAACACACCAGAATAGACTTATTTAAAGGAATTGTTCATGTTCCTTTTCTTTTATTGAAAGTAAATCTTTTGTTGTCTCTGCTGTTTGTTTCAGGCTGGATATCTGCTTCAGTTTCTGAGTATCAGACTGTGGAGGGTCAGCCTGGTGAAGAAGTCACACTGCTGTGCTCTAACATGTCTAAATATGATTCTTTGAGATTCTGGTTCAGACTGGTCAACAGAACGAAGATCAGCTGCATCTCGGTTATGATCAAGACTACAGCCAATGCTACATACTGCGAGGGATTTCCAAATGGAAAATTTGAAATGAGATCCAACATCTCTACTCTCTTTCTCAAAATCAACCAAGTGGATTTATCTGACTCTGGACTGTATTTCTGTGGATTTTATGAGGATGCACGTCCAATTTTCAGTGTAATACATTTTAATGTTAAAGGTAAGGTCATTCTAATGACTTGTCTTTCTGTTGGTACCCATTCTTTAGTCATTTATGTTAATACTTTAAATATACTGTATTTTCATTATTGTCTTCTAACAACACAGGTAACAAAGTGACTATTTAAACATTGACAACATGTAATAATGACGCATAGCTGTTAAAACAAAATCAACACTAAATTTGTCTTCATTTCATCAAAAGGCAGCGATGGGTCACATGATGACATGGACAACAAGTGTAAAAGTAAGATTTTCCTAAAGATTTAATTCATTGTGCAGATTATCAAATGTTTGAAAGTAAAACAGTTTAGCTAAATTCAGTTTGGTCCTTTTTAGAGTCTAACTTAATGATCTTTCTTGTAGAAGAGTCTGACGGAACAGCAAATCTGACAAGTGTGATCCTGGGCGGTCTGACTGTTCTCCTTGTAATGGTCATCATTGGTCTGGTTGTTAAAAACAGGAAACTTCACACAGGTACTTTTTCAGGGCTACTGTTTCTATCTTATATTTGGTTTTGTTGCTAGTGGAAATTCTCTTCAAGGTGTGTCAACATGCTGGAAAAATACAAAACTCCTGGTTTACCAAAGACAATCAATGAACTGACCAGATGTATTGTTTCTGTCACTTAGCTGATAAAGAAGAACAGAATCCAGAGCAAAGTGAGGTAAATCCAATTTTAACATTTACTTTTATATATTGTTTGATAGAGCCCGATCGAAAAACATCCAGGATTATACTGTATCGGCTAAAATTAGCTTGTCACTGACATATTAGTGTATTTGTATATTTGTATATGTTTGTATTGTGTATATTTGGCCAATAAGTAACAAGGAATTGCAGTCCAGAAATGCCAAAATTATGTTTGAGGTACTTTAGAAACCATGTCTCCTTTTAATAATTTGTCCATTAGAAGGCACTAACAAGTTTAATTAAAGAACAAAACAAAAAAAAAAACAAAAGAACAGAATCCACAACAGCGTGAGGTGGATCAAGTTTTATCGTTTACAATTATATGTTTTAATATGTTAAAGGTGGTAGCATCATGCCAAGTCGTGAATAAGTTTTTCTCACAAACTCAGTTATTTGACAAGTGTAACTGTGTGTACTCTTTACAGAATCTGGACTCTGATCACCTGAAACATGCAGCACTGAGTTTCTATCCAGCAGCAATAAGAAACAGGAGGCCTGCATCAGAGAGAGAAGTGGAAACTCACGTTATTTATGCTGCCAGCAAATAGACTGAGAGTGGAACTGTAACTGCAGCTCAGAGGGGATCTGATGTTTTTATCATATTAATCTTTTGTGGGTGGATGGGGGGAGTTACCATTTTCTTATTGAAAAAAAAAAATCAAATAAACAAATGACTAAAAATGTTATCTTTTTCCAAGTGCTTTTGCTCCCATGTTTCTCTCTCACTCTGTCTTGCTAATTTTATCTGACTTTGGTGACTGTCAAGATAGACAATAGATAGATGGAGGTCTGCAGCAGTGGAGGAGTGAATGAGATACACATCACTTGTTTAACAGGAAGAGACAGCACAGTGTGGTCTGAGCACAACTGAGGTGAAAATCATGAGGCCTGTTAGATCAAAGTTTCTAAGAATAAAGTCTGAAATGAAGCAGTGAATACTGGCTGAGAAAATTCAAAGCCTCTAGAGACATTTGTATATATGTTTTTTGCAAAACATCAATGTGGAAACTGGATTTTTTACATGCCTGAATTAAAAATACAGTATTTTAAAAAGATTGGTAGTTGTATTTATGAATATGATTTATGACACCTACATGCCCGTTGTTGCACTTTGCACTGTGGTGATAAACAGCAATGTCTGTATCAGGAAGATATCTGTATCTTTACACTTCTGACAGACTCACATGCTATTTTATCTTCACATAGTTTTTAAGCATCTATCAAACTTGTGAAAAGATGCCTGAAGCAGAGTAGCAGCGGCGAATACAGATTTTCCCATTGATTTGAACCGTGATACTGCCTTAAGGCTGCATGGTGGGGGCCACAGTGGGTGCCGCAAAAAAACGCAGCAGCCTGTGGCTTAAAGTTAAAACAGGATCAACTTCTAGAGAAACGCGCCCAACGTCGCGCTGCGGCAATCAGTCACACCGCCGATCAGACTGGCAGATGCCCAGATGAAGAAGAACTTTGTTTTTGTAGCATTGTAGCATTAGCTGTTTACCTAAATATTCCACTGTGTACTGAGCAACTGTGAAGATGGAGGAGAGACTGATCGATCACCACCGCGATGACTGTACATCAGCTGCCATGAGTGAGTAAAAAGTTAACGTGAATCGCTGTGCAGTTGCCTGGCTGGTATCGCTCTTCAATGCCGTCCATGTAAGCTAGGATTGCTGGTTAGTATGAAACACTTTCACACCGCTGTACAACCCTGCGTTGAATCGCTGCAATGCCTGATTTGGTCTGAAAGCGGCCTAAGACGTGACAGATCACAGCAAAACTACAGCAGGTGCAGCTCCCATCCATCTGCACTGTGATATGCACTCAGTCTTCACAATGCAGCTGCCTGCATCTAACTTGAAAAAAGTGTCAATTATTGGTTAATTGTTACTCAGTTAAAAAAAAATCTCATTACTGTCTCCCTGCTAAACGTGGAGGCTAAAATCTTCTTCGGTATCATTGTACAGAGGATGGCCGTATATCTGCGAAGAAATAAGTACATCGATACATCTGTACAGAAGGCAGGAATATCTGGTTTCTCTGGGTGCTTATAACATCCAGCATGATCTGGCACCACATCCAATCTGCAAAGGTGGAGAAAGGGGACCTCCATGTAGTCTTCCTGGACCTCGCCAATGCCTTTGGTTCAGTGCCCCATGAACTCCTGTGGTCTGCCTTCAGCATCCTCCGTATACTGGACACCATCGCAGCCCTGGTTAAATCCTACTTCCAGGACCTGCAGCTCTGTTTTACCACCTCTTGGCAGTGCCTGGAAGTAGGCATCATGGTGGGATGCACCATCTCACCCCTGGCATTCACAATGGAAATGGAGGTCATTATCCAAGGCTCCGGATGGGTTGTGGGTGGAGGGTGACTCTGGTCTGTGCCTCTCTCCTCCCAGAGCTTATATTGGATGACATTACAACTCTGACCACCACCGCTCCATGCACCAGGAGACTACTCAGAAAACTGGAGGAGAACATCAGCTGGGCCTATATGAAGATAAAACCATCCAAGTCACGCAGCATCTCGATTGTCAAGGGAGCGCTCTCATGACCCCATGCCAACAGTATCCAAGCAGCCTGTAAAAAGTCTTGGAAGGTGGTATGATGCAAGTCTGAAGGTCAAAGACCAGGTGCAACAACTGCAGAAGGAGATCAGCAATGGCCTACAGACCATCAAAAACCCCCAGCTGCCTGGAAGATTAAAGACCTGGTGCCAGCAGTTTGGGCTTCTTCTTCAGGTGCTGTGGCTTCACAGTCTATCAGGTTCCAATCTTAACAGTGGAGAAACTAGAAAGAGGAGTCACAGGCTACATCAAGAAATGGCTCAGAGTTCCACAGTGTCTTACCACCATAGTCCTCTACAGAGATGGTGTTTTCAAGCTGCCCCTCACCTGTCTCACAAAGATCAAGTGTGCAAAAGCGAGATTCCAGGTGACACAGAATGAATCCCGAGATTTAGTGGTGAGCAACAACGTGGCCACCTTGACATCTGGGCGCAAATGGAGGCCAGCCAAAGTAGTGGAGGAGGCAACAGCTGCTCTCAGAGATGCGGACACTGACAATTGACATTAACAAGATCAGCTGGAAGGATGTGTGGCCACAGAAGCAAGGCAACTGAGCTTTACCATCAGAGCTACATAAGACGTCCTTCCAACACCAGTTAATCTTCATCAGTGGCTGGGTGAAGACCCCAGGTGTGCCCTTTGTTTTATGCCATCCTCCCTCAAACACATTCTCACATGGTGTAAAGTCAGCCTCGCCCAAGGATGTTACACGTGGCGACAACCAAGTCCTAAAGAGCCTTGCCTCCACCATGGATAACAGACTAGCTGCCACCAACTCCCTACCATCAGCAGCATCCAACCCCCTATGAACAATTACCTCTGCCCGTGACGGGGCAAAGGTAAACAGGAGCAGCTCCACACATACGCATCTCCTGCTTTCTTACAGAGCAAGATTAAGTATTCATCAAAACATCATCATCACAGAATCATCTCCAGAAAGGTTGTTGTGATATTATGACGTGCTGAGGGCCCTGCTACTATGTGTTTTTTTGTTTTTGTTTTTGTAGTTGCACTTTCCTCTAGGGCTTTTCTCCTTTTAATGCGCTCCCTCTCAGCTCCACCTTTTCTCTTTCTCTCATTCTCTCTTTCACCTGCGCTTTCCATTTTTTCTCCACCCTGTTAGGCCACGTGCACTGCAGGCACTGACAGAAAGTTGTGCTCATGTGTATGTGCATGCGACCGACTGCGTGTGATGACAGACACAGATCACACCATCAGTTTCAAAGTAGGCGAGGGGGTTGACGGTCTACAGTTCTGAATGACTGTAGCTGCCACGTGTTGCTAACCCTTTGATGTACCAGTTTCATTTTGCATTTCTAACAATAGCCTGACAGTCAGGGCCACTCAGCTGGCCAGGTCACTGTTCATCTCCTGATGGCCAGTCTGGCCCTGTGTCAACCCTATAATCCAATGAAGACAGCACAAAATGTAGGAGTAACAGAGCATTACTGGGACTAGTGACACTATTTGTAAGAGACTTGAAACTAGCCTACTTGTTACCGAAAAATGAAACATTATTGTAATGTACCCAACTGTGGTTATAACATTTAACATGAATGTTCAGCTTGGTAAAATGAGTTGCTGTAAATATTCTTTTTTACAGAATCTGGGCTCTGATGACCTAAACTCCACAGCAGTGACCTTCTGTTCAAAAGGAAGAAGAGGAGAAGTGGAGCTGAATGTTGTGTATTCTGCTACTAGATAGGCCCAAGAGGCAAGAAGAAATGCTGTCCAAAGCGGAACTGATACTTTATCATATTAATATGCAGTTGCATTTGTGTGTGGGTGGTGGACAGGAGGACAAATCTTCTTCCTAGGGCTGAGTCTTATCTCTCTTTTAAAGACGTACATCGATACAGAAAGTGGATATTTTAAATGCTGACTTAAAAGACTTTGTGTCTATACTGGTATGGAAAAGAAAAAATACAAAGATACAACACCCATCCAGTTTTACTCCCTGGTTGTGTTTGTACAGTATGTGTGGTGAAAAAACTGCACTGTCTGTATCAGCCTAAAGAGAAGTCTCAACCACAGGAAGGCCGGCCTTCAGCTGGGTTCTATTTTCTGCAGTGTGTTTCTTTCACATTGTAGCCGCAAACAGCCACTAAACACACCAAATAAAAATACCCCTGTTAATATATTTTGTTTTTCTCTCACATTTGATGGACCCTGTTGCTGACATACTTGTGTAGCACTTGAAAACACCATGCTGTACAAAATAGTTCAAATTAGCTCCACCTCCACCAACTACAATGTTAAAATCCTGCTTTTACATTAATGCATGAGGAATAATAATGTAATGATATAAGATATAATAGTATAGTCACATGGGTCATTAGCACTTACTTTTAATACTTTAAGTACATTTTCCTGATTATACTCGCATACCTTTACTTCAGTAATATTTTCAATGCAGGACTTTTACAGTGTGGTATTAGTACTTTTACTTAAGTAAAGGATCTGAATACTTCCTCCACCACTGCTACAATGTAACTGTGGTGTTCTCAAAGAGAGCGAGGTAAAAAAAAATGATGAAAAGAGTTTAACTTCTGAGAAGACACAACAAAGGTCACCTCTAAAACTGTTGCCTACTCAAGGCAAGAAAAAAAACCACAGCTGCTGTAATTTGAAAACTCTGCCACCTGCAGGCAACCAATGTTATTTACTTTGTATGAGTGTTTATGAGGCCTTGAGCCTTACACTGGGGCATCTTTGCATCATATTAATCTCTAGTGGAAATACAGTAACAGAAATACAAATTTAGGTGGATGTTCCCTCCACGTTGGCTTAAAGTTTGAACATCTACAATTCCATGACCACTGGGCACACCCCATCTACTGATGAAGATCACGCTATATGAGCCCCAGAACAGCTACTAAATGGACCTTGTGGTGAGAGTGTTTTCTCAAACAAGCTTAAGTTTTTGTAAATTCACTTACTATTTCTTTACTGTTGTAAACATCTATGAACCAGGCTTAACATTAAGTTTTTTCAGGCACTTGACCAGCAGACAAGTACACTTGGTTTGTATTGCCCAAAATCACAAATTTGACTCAGATAGCTGTAGCATGATGAGGATGATGATGATGATGATGATGGTGATGAGTTTACCTCTTTCCTTGAGAAATGAGAGAACCTTTTCTGATTTTGCTGTTCACATGACCTCTGGGTCACAAAACAGGCCACGTCAGGCTTAAACCCTGAACTAACAGGAACTGGGTACACATGTCTGCTAATCCATAAAAGATATAGAAGGAGTGTCTGGGGTCTTTGAGTAGATGATGACGCGAAAAATGTTAATAAGTACATGTCTAACCAGAAAATTGTCCTTGTGCACATGAATGTAGAGCATGAGATACAAGCAACCATCTCATCAAAATGTTGCTCCAGAGCACCCCTACTGGTCCAAAACTCCACTACTTATTTTACATGTTTTTTTTTTTATCTCAATCTGAGAGCAAAAGTGTATGACTGTTTGGCTGAAAATAATCCAGTAAGGACATTATGACTGAGGTGAAAAGATATTTAAAATGTTGGTCTGAGAAGAGAACAGGGTGATTATTTCACGACACCTCGCTGTGTATTATCACTTGATTATCATCATCACGTGATGTGTCGACAACAGTCCGATGAATAAATCAGCCTTCAATTAGAACATTTTATGTATACGTCTATTGAATATTTGAGTAATAATGCATGAGGTGTTCTGGTACAGGCAAAAAATTATGATAAAAGCAAGCAACGAACATCAAAGATTAGCCTTTTGTTAGAAGTTATTTATAGTGTTAACTTTGTCTCATTCTCCCTGTGGCTGTGACACCCCATTTCTGAAAGCATTTATGTTGTTAGTTTGAGCAACTGGATAAGCCCACCCCCCCCCGCCTTTGTACGTTGAGACCACTTTCACTGGAGCACAGTTCAGAGCTGCAGTACAGCTGTACGCATCATAATGAACCTTACCTTGATAACAGCTTTATTCTGTGAGTATGTCTACCAATTTTTTTTTATATAAATATTGCTAATGTCTCTTTGATACAGCAACTATACAGCACTGAAACTTACAAATTCCTTGTTAAAAACGTAATTTTTGTGCATTGTTTGCTATCATGTGTGTTTCAGGTTGGATCTCTGTCTCTGTTTCTGAGTTTCACGCTGTGGAGGTTCAGCCTGGTGAAGAAGTCACACTGCTGTGCTCCAACTTTAGCAGGTTACCCTCTCACATAATGTGGTTCAAACTGACCAACAGACCTAACGCCAGCTGCATCGGCTCTATGTTCAGCTCTGATAGCAGTGCTTCATACCGTGATGGATTTAAAAATGGCAAATTTAATATGACGTCCAACATCACTACCCTCTTTCTCAAGATCAAACAAGCGGATTTATCTGACTCTGGACTGTATTTCTGTGGATTTAACTCAGATGAAGGCTCTGTAATTGCCAGTGCGACGTATTTAAAGGTTCAAGGTAAGATTGTTGTAGAAGTCTTGTCTTTATGTTGATTGGAAAGAAACAGATATGTGCCCTTTTCAGTCACCATCAAAATAAGGACTGATCTTGACCCACAAGAGATAGAGTACTATAGAAAAAGTTTGATTTAATGATCTTTCTTGTAGAAGCATTTGATGGAATAACAAAGCTATCTTCATTTCTTTAAAAGGCAGCGATGGGTCACATGATGACGTGGACAACAAGTGTAAAAGTAAGATTCTCCTAAAGATTTCTTTCATTGTGCAGATTATCAAATGTTTGAAGGTAAAACAGTTTATCTAAATTCAGTTTGGTCCTTTTTAGAGTCTAACTTAATGATCTTTCTTGTAGAAGAGTCTGACGGAACAGCAAAGCTGACAAGTGTGATCCTGGGCGGTCTGACTGTTCTCCTTGTAATGGTCATCATTGGTCTGGTTGTTAAAAACAGGAATCTTCACAGAGGTACTTTTTTAGAGTCTAATTTATATTTTGTTTGGTTGCTAGTGGAAATTCTCTTAAACTTGCTGGAAATGCCAAACTCCTGGTTTACCAAAGACGATCAATGAACTGACCAGATGTATTGTTTCTGTCACTTAGCTGATAAAGAAGAACAGAATCCAGAGCAAAGTGAGGTAAATCCAATTTTAACATTTACTTTTATATATTGTTTGATAGAGCCTAACTGAAAAACAGCCGGCACTAAATAAAAGCTAAAATTAGCTTGTCCCTAATATACTGGTGTATTTGTATATATGTATACATTTGTATTGTATATATTTGGGCCGAAGGGAGTCTTATCAGAAACGTTTGGTAATCATATGTGTTTATACACGAATATTGGCCAAATATCAATGTTGGTATCGTCCTCAAATATTCAGTATCTGTCGGGCTATATTGTGGGAATTAAAATCCTGTCAAGTCACCACATTAAGACTGTAAATACTCTTTTCACAGAACGTGCGCTCTGATGACCTGAACTACGCAGCAGTGACATTTCGACCAAAAGCAAAGAGAAGAGAGCTGGAGCCAAATGTTATTTATGCTGCCACCAGATAGACTCAGGAGGCCACTGGAACTGACGCTGTGTCATATTAATGTGCTCTGGGGCTTTTGTATGGCTTGTTGGTGAGAGGAATAACCACTCTTGCCAAAACATTTAATTTTGCAATAAAGATCTGATGTTCAATCATTTGCAAGTGTCTTCATACTGCAGAACTTTATTTCTCAGCATTTTCTTTCTCTCAGTCTTTTTAACAACAAAACACATGACTTGTGTTTGATGTAGGACGCGTCAGTAAGAGCATTGATGTATGTCCAGAATGTCTTATAGTGAGAGTTAGATGGAGGAGTGAGTGAGGTACACATCACTTGTTTAACAGGAAGAGACAGCACAGTGTGGTCTGAGCACAACTGAGGTGAAAATCATGAGGCCTGTTAGATCAAAGTTTCTAAGAATAAAGTCTGAAATGAAGCAGTGAAAAATGGCTGAATTAAAAATACAGTATTTTAAAAAGATTGGAAGTTGTATTCATGAATATGATTTATGACAACTACATGTTTGTTGTTGCACTTTGCCCTGTGGTGACAAACAGCAATGTCTGTATCAGGGAGATATCTGTATCTGTATCTTTACACTTCTGACAGACTCACATGCAGAATCAGGCACTGCGGCGAATACACAGATTTTCCCATTCATTTGAACCGTGATACTGCATTCAGGCTGCATGGTGGGGGCCACAGTGGGTGCTGCAAAAAACCCAGCGGCCTACAGCTAAAAGTTAAAACAGAATCAACTTTTGGAGAAACGCACCCGACGTCATGCTGTGGCAGCCAATCACGCCGGCGATCAGACCGGCAGATGCCCAGATGAAGAAGAACTTGTTTTTGTAGCACTGTAGCATTAGCTAAATATTCCACTGTTTACTGAGCAACTGTGAAGATGGAAGAAAGACTGATCGATCACCACCGCGATGACTGTACATCAACTGTTCAACTGCCATGAGTGAGTATAAAGACGTTAATCACCGTGCAGTCGCTTGGCTTGTATTGCTCTTCAATGTCGTCCATGTAAGCTAGCTGGTTAGTATGAAACACTTCCACACCGCTGCACAACCCTGCGTTGAATTGCTGCAATGCCTGATTCTGTCTGAAAGCGGCCTAAGACGTGACAGATCACAGCAAAACTACAGTACTAAGTTTTTTCAGGCACTTGACCAGCAGACAAGTACACTTGGTTTGTATTGCCCAAAATCACAAATTTGACTCAGATAGCTGTAGCATGATGAGGATGAGGATGATGATGATGATGATGATGATGATGATGGTGATGAGTTTACCTCTTTCCTTGAGAAATGAGAGAACCTTTTCTGATTTTGCTGTTCACATGACCTCTGGGTCACAAAACAGGCCACGTCAGGCTTAAACTCAGAACTAACAGGAACTGGGTACACATGTCTGCTAGTCCATAAAAGATATAGAAGGAGTGTCTGGGGTCTTTGAGTAGATGATGACGCGAAAAATGTTAATAAGTACATGTCTAACCAGAAAATTGATCATAGCATGTAATAAGAGAAAATGTAAGTTAGAATTCCGACTCTGCCTGATGCACACACACACAGGGTGTGTATGCTGAAGTCTCATTTTACCTTTGGATGAATTTTGTACTGCATTTTGCCCTGTATCTCTTACATTGGAGTTGTGCTAGTCAGGGATCTGTTCATGGCCAGTATGGTGAGGATGAATTATTAAAGTGAGTGAGCACTCTGAGGGAATGTGACTATTATAAGACAGACTTGAAAAAAGTGAACCTATCCTTTAAAGTATCCTGTGGAGATTTGTTTACAATATTTACAATCAGTGATTCTCAAAAACACATTTTGTCTATCCTTTAAGGTCTAACAAACATCTTAAATGCATTTCCATCCTCAGAAAGCATTTGGAAAGCCAGTTTTTAAATATTTCCAAACCTACACTATTTTTATGCATGTTTACAATGCCATCTTTTTCTTGCTTTTGTTGGTGTATTTTTATGTTTCTTGAAGCTTTGGCACCATCAACTGTTGATTAGTATAACAGTGTGAAACAAAGGAAATCATTTAACTTGCATGCACTACCCACTTGCATTATCACCCTCTGCTGTCAGCAGGAACGCGTATGCATCACGTAGCCTATGTGTCCTTGTGCACATGAATGTAGAGCGTGAGATACAAGAAAAACAGAAACCATCTCATCAAAACGTTGCTCCAGAGCACCACTACTGGTCCAAAACTCCACTACTTATTTTGTATGTTTTTTTTTATCTCAATCTGAGAGCAAAAGTATATGACTGTTTGACTGAAAATAAGCCAGTAAGGACATTATGACTGTTCTCTTATAGTGAGAGTTAGATGGAGGTTTGCAGCAGTGGAGGAGTGAGTGAGATACACATCACTTGTTTGACAGGAAGAGACAGCACAGTGTGGTCTGAGCACAGCTGAGGTAAAAATCATGAGGCCTGTTATCTCTGAAAGAATTCTGAAATAAAGCAGAAACTGTTAACAAACTGACAATTTGAACTCAGGTTCTTCTTTTGCCTCTGGTGAGTGACCATAAGCACGAGAATACACTCCGAGGTGAAAAGATATTTAAAATGTTGGTCTGAGTTTACCTGAGCAGAGAACAGGGTGATTATTTCACCTCGCTGTGTATTATCACTTGATTATCATCATCACGTGATGTGTCGACAGTCCGATGAATAAATCAGCCTTCAATTAGAACATTTTATGTATACGTCTATTGAATATTTGAGTAATAATGCATGAGGTGTTCTGATACAGGCAAAAAATTATGATAAAAGCAAGCAAGGAACATCAAAGACTAGCCTTTTGTTAGAAGTTATTTATAGTGTTAACTTTGTATCATTCTCCCTGTGGCTGTGACACCCAATTTTCTGAAAGCATTTACACAGATCAGCCATAACATTATGACCACTGACAGGTGAAGTGAAGAACATTGATTATCTCGTTCCAATGGCACCTGTCAGTGGGTGGGATATATTAGGCAGCAAGTGAACATTTTGTCCTCGAAGTTGATGTGTTGGAAGCAGGAAAAATGGGCAAGCGTAAGGATGTGAGCGACTTTGACAAGTGCCAAACTGAGGTGGCTAGACGACTGGGTCAGAACATCTCCAAAACTGCAGCTCTTTGTGGGGTGTTCCCGGTCTGCAGTGGTCAGTACCTACCAAAAGTGGTCCAAGGAAGATAAACCGGTGAACCGGCGACAGGGTCATGGGTGGCCAAGGCTCATTGATGTGTGTGGGGAGCGAAGGCTGGCCCGTGTGGTCCAATCCAACAGAAGAGCAACTGTAGTTCAAATTGCTGAAAAAGTTAATGCTGGTTCTGATAGAAAGGTGTCAGAACACACAGTGCATCACAGTTTGTTGTGTATGGGGCTGCGTAGCTGCAGACCGGTCAGGGTGCCCATGCTGACCCCTGTCCACCGCCGAAAGCGCCTACAATGGGCACGTGAGCATCAGAACTGGACCACAGAACAATGGAAGAAGGTGGCCTGGTCTGATGAATCACGTTTTCTTTTACATCATGTGGATGGCCGGGTGTGTGTGCGTCTCTTACCTGGGGAAGACATGGCACCAGGATGCACTATGGAAAGAAGGCAAGCCGGCGGAGGCAGTGTGATGCTTTGGGCAATGTTCCGCTGGGAAACCTTGGGTCCTGCCATTCATATGGATGTTACTTTGACACATACCACCTACCTAAACATTGTTGCAGACCAAGTACACCCCTTCATGGAAACGGTATTCCCTAATGGCAGTGGCCTCTTTCAGCAGGATAATGCGCCCTGCCACACTGCAAAAATGGTTCAGGAATGGTTTGAGGAACACGACAACGAGTTCAAGGTGTTGACTTTGCCTCCAAATTCCCCAGATCTCAATCCAGTCGAGCATCTGTGGGATGTGCTGGACAAACAAGTCCGATCCATGGAGGCCCCACTTCGCAACTTACAGGACTTAAAGGATCTGCTGCTAACTTCTTGGTGCCAGATACCACAGCACACCTTCAGAGGTCTAGTGGAGTCCATGCCTCGACGGATCAGGGCTGTTTTGGCGGCAAAATTGGGACCTACACAATATTAGGCAGGTGGTCATAATGTTATGGCTGATCGGTGTATGTTGTTAGTTTGAGCTACTGGATAAGCCCACCCCTCCACCTTTGTACATTGAGACCACTCTCACTGGAGCACAGTTCAGAGCTGCAGTACAGCTGTACGCATCATAATGAACCTTACCTTGATAACAGCGTTATTCTGTGAGTATGTCTACCAATTTTTTGAATATAAATATTGCAAATGTCTATTTGATCCAGCAACTATACAGCACTGAAACTTACAAATTCCTTGTTAAAAACGTAATTTTTGTGCATTGTTTGCTTCCTGTTAAATTACAAGTGTAGGAATAAATATCATGTGCGTTTCAGGTTGGATCTCTGTCTCTGTTTCTGAGTTTCACGCTGTGGAGGTTCAGCCTGGTGAAGAAGTCACACTGCTGTGCTCCAACTTTAGCAGTTTACCCGCTCACATACTGTGGTTCAAACTGACCAACAGACCTAACGCCAGCTGCATCAGCTCTATGTTCAGCTCTGATAGCAATGCTTCATTCTGTGATGGATTTCAAAATGGCAAATTTAATATGACGTCCAACATCACTACCCTCTTTCTCAAGATCAAACAAGCGGATTTATCTGACTCTGGACTGTATTTCTGTGGACTTTACTCAAATGGAAACTCAGTAATTGTCAGTGCGACATATTTCAAGGTTCAAGGTAAGATTGTTGTAGAAGTCTTGTCTTTATGTTGATTGGAAAGAAACGGATATGTGCCCTTTTCAATCACTGTCAAAATAAGGACTGATTTTGACCCACAAGAGATAGAGTACTATAGAAAAAGTTTAATTTAATGATCTTTCTTGTTGAAGCATTTGATGGAATAACAAAGCTATCTTTATTTCTTTAAAAGACAGCAATGAGCTCCATGATGACGTGGACGACAAGTGTAAAAGTAAGATTCTCCTAAAGATTTCTTTCATTGTGCAGATTATCAAATATTTGAAGGTAAAACAGTTTAGCTAAATTCAGTTTGGTCCTTTTTAGAGTCTAACTTAATGATCTTTCTTGTAGAAGAGTCTGATAGAACAGCAAAGCTGACGAGTGTGATCCTGGGCGGTCTGACTGTTCTCCTTGTGAATGTCATCATTGGTCTGGTTGTTAAAGTCAAGAAACTTCAGACAGGTACTTCAGGAGAACTACTGGATGTCTTATTTGTGGTTGATTGTTTTTATATGTTCTGCATAAATGTGTGCGTCAGTATGATGAAAAACTACAAAACTGCTTTCAGCCTAAATGTAATACCAGCAAAGTTTTAAATATTGTCAGTTCATTAATTAGACATATTGTCTCTTTCATTCAGCTGCCAATGAAGAACAGAATCCACAACAGCGTGAGGTGGATCAAGTTTTATCGTTTACAATTATATGTTTTAATATGTTAAAGGTGGTAGCATCATGCCAAGTCGTGAATAAGTTTTTCTCACAAACTCAGTTATTTGACAAGTGTAACTGTGTGTACTCTTTACAGAATCTGGACTCTGATCACCTGAAAGATGCAGCACTGAGTTTGTATCCAGCAGCAATAAGAAACAGGAGGCCTGCATCAGAGAGAGAAGTGGAAACTCATGTTATTTATGCTGCCAGCAGATAGACTCAGAGTGGAACTGTAACTGCAGCTCAGAGGGGATCTGATGTTTTTATCATATTAATCTTTTGTGGGTGGATGGGGGAGTTACCATTTTCCTATTGAAAAAAAAAATCAAATAAACAAATGACTAAAAATGTTATCTTTTTCCAAGTGCTTTTGCTCCCATGTTTCTCTCTCTCACTCTGTCTTGCTAATTTTATCTGACTTTGGTGACTGTCAAGATAGACAATAGATAGATGGAGGTCTGCAGCAGTGGAGGAGTGAATGAGATACACATCACTTGTTTAACAGGAAGAGACAGCACAGTGTGGTCTGAGCACAACTGAGGTGAAAATCATGAGGCCTGTTAGATCAAAGTTTCTAAGAATAAAGTCTGAAATAAAGCAGTGAATACTGGCTGAGAAAATTCTAAGCCTCTAGAGACGTTTGTATATATGTTTTTTGCAAAACATCAATGTGGAAATGGGAGTTTTTACATGCCTGAATTAAAAATACAGTATTTTAAAAAGATTGGTAGTTGTATTTATGAATATGATTTATGACACCTACATGCCCGTTGTTGCACTTTGCACTGTGGTGATAAACAGCAATGTCTGTATCAGGAAGATATCTGTATCTTTACACTTCTGACAGACTCACATGCTATTTTATCTTCACATTGTTTTTAAGCATCTATCAAACTTGTGAAAAGATGCCTGAAGCAGAGGGGCACTTTTACCATTCACTCTACATGCTGTACATGTTTAAGACATGACAGATCACAGCAAAACTACAGCAGGTGCAGCTCCCATCCATCTGCACTGTGATATGCACTCAGTCTTCTCAATGCAGCTGCATTACTGGTTCCTCATTTAAAAAAAAATCTCATTACTGTCTCCCTGCTAAACGTGGAGGCTAAAATCTTCTTCAGTATCACTGCACAGGGGATGGCCGTATATCTGCGAAGAAATAAGTACATCGATACATCTGTACAGAAGGCAGGTATATCTGGGTTCTCTGGGTGCTTATAACATCCAGCATGATCTGGCACCACATCCAATCTGCAAAGGTGGAGAAAGGGGACCTCAATGTAGTCTTTCTGGACCTCGCCAATGCCTTTGGTTCAGTGCCCCAGACCTCCTGTGGTCTGGCTTCAGCCACAGGACACCATCGCAGCCCTGGTTAAATCCTACTTCCGGGATCTGCAGTCCTGCAGTAGCAGAGAGCAACCCGTAGCTGCACCGAGTACCGCTGCCATTTTGTGTCAAGTGTGATTTACATGTACACATATAGTTGTATCTTTTGAACTTTTCTGAAGATATTAACATTTCATTCACTTTAGTGATGAAACAGTCACTAAAGCATATGCTAGTGGAATCAGTCATTATTTTTTAGATCTTTAAAATCTGAAAAACAATTACCAAATTAAGTCAACAGTAATGGATATCAAGAGTTTGTACAGAGAAAACACAAAGGACCACCACCTGTATTTGAGAGATGACCACAAGTGTGGGAGATCACCTCTGTACTAAGACAAAAATATCCTTCTTTCCTGTGCAGAAAACTGATGATGATATGGTCATTAATACATGGTGGTAGATAATTATTGCTTCTACACAACTGAAACTGTAGGCAACATAAACACAACTTGAAGTTCCTCACTTACAAAACATGAGAATATTTATTGAAGCCTCTTCTTGTTACATGCATCAGAATATTTGAGGAAAATGTTTGGAAGCATGTTTCCTACTGGATTTGTAGCTTGGTGCTGTTTTTCAGTAGAGGACAGTCCAGAAAACAGTTTAAGCATTAAATTTACAGACAGCCTCAGAGCTGTCTGATGGTTGAAGTCATTTTTTTGAGTCAAGACTAACAAATGTTGTGTGTATTAGATTTGACAATCTATCATAAAGATTTTGATGTGTCATTTGTACATAATAGCGTCATCTTTTTAAAAGTATTGCCAAATAACATGGTGTGAAGAATAACTTGAAGCTAACATTCTGCATCAACAGATCTTTTCCTGAAAGCATTTATGTGGTCAGTTTGAGCAACAGGAGAGACAACAAAAAAAAAAAACACCCCACCCCTTTACATTAAAAGCAGCCTTACTGGAGCACAGTTCAGTTACGGACATTGCAGACCTACAGTCACACGAACCATGAAGAACTTTACCTTGATAACGGCTTTATGTCTCTGCAGCTTTAGTGAGTACTGGCATTGAATTACTCTCAACTGCATTTATAACATTGATAACTGTAACACACCAGAATAGACTTATTTAAAGGAAATGTTCATGTTGCTTTTCTTTAATTTAAAGTAAATCTTTTGTTTTCTCTGCTGTTTGTTTCAGGCTGGATATCTGCTTCAGTTTCTGAGTCTCAGACTGTGGAGGGTCAGCCTGGTGAAGAAGTCACACTGCTGTGCTCCAACATGTCCAAATCAGCCAATATGATATTCTGGTTCAGACTGGTCAACAAAACGAAAATCAGCTGTATCTCTGTCATGATCAAGAGTGCTGGCAATGCTACATACTGTGAGGGCTTTTCAAATGGAAAATCTGAAATGACATCCAACATCTCTACTCTCTTTCTCAAAATCAAACAAGTGGATTTATCTGACTCTGGACTGTATTTCTGTGGATTTTGGGAGGGTGGACTTCTATATTTCAGTGTAATACATTTTAAAGTTAAAGGTAAGGTCATTCTACAGTCTTGTCTTTCTGTTGGTACCCATTCTTTAGTCATTTATGTTTATACTTTAAATATACTGTATTTTCATTATTGTCTTCTAACAACACAGGTAACAAAGTGACTATTTAAACATTGACAAAATGTGATTATGACTCAGATTTGTAAAAACTCAAGACTAAATGTATCTACATTTCATCAAAAGGCAGCGATGGGTCACATGATGACGTGGACAACAAGTGTAAAAGTAAGATTCTCCTAAAGATTTCTTTCATTGTGCAGATTATCAAATGTTTGAAGGTAAAACAGTTTAGCTAAATTCAGTTTGGTTTTAGAGTCTAACTTAATGATCTTTCTTGTAGAAGAGTCTGACGGAACAGCAAAGCTGACGAGTGTGATCCTGGGCGGTCTGTCTGTTCTCCTTGTAATGGTCATCATTGGTCTGGTTGTTAAAAACAGGAAACTTCACACAGGTACTATTTCAGAGCTACTGTCTCTATCTTATATTTGGTTTTGTTGCTAGTGGAAAATCTCTTCAAGGTGTGTCAACATGCTGGAAAAATGCCAAACTCCTGGTTTACCAAAGACGATCAACGAACTGATCAGATGTATTGTTTCTGTCACTTAGCTGATAAAGAAGAACAGAATCCAGAGCAAAGTGAGGTAAATCCAATTTTAACATTTACTTTTATATATTGTTTGATAGAGCCCGATCAAAAAACATCCGGGATTATACTGTATCGGCTAAAATTAGCTTGTCACTGACATATTAGTGTATTTGTATATTTGTATATGTTTGTATTGTGTATATTTGGGCCGATAAGTAACAAGGAATTGCAGTCCAGAAATGCCAGAATTATGTTTGAGGTACTTTAGAAACCATGTCTCCTTTTTATAGTTTGTCCATCAGAGAGCACTAACAAGTTTAATTTCAACTGTGAAATGTCCTGTTCAGTAAATATCTTTGTCACAATCATTTAAAGAACAAATTAAAGGGAGTCTTATCAGAAACGTTTGGTAATCGTATGTGTTTATACACGAATATTGGCCAAATATCAATAAAACTCTGTCTGTATCTGTCAGGCTATATTGTGGGAATTAAAATCATGTCAAGTCACCACATTAAGACTATAAATTCTCTTTTCACAGAACGTGCGCTCTGATGACCTGAACTACGCAGCAGTGACATTTCAACCAAAAGCAAAGAGAAGAGAGCTGGAGCCAAATGTTATTTATGCTGCCACCAGATAGACTCAGGAGGCCACTGGAACTGACGCTGTGTCATATTAATGTGCTCTGGCGCTTTTGTATGGCTTGTTGGTGAGAGGAATAACCACTCTTGCCAAAACATTTAATTTTGCAACAAAGATCCGATGTTCATTCATTTGCAAATGTCTTCATACTGCAGAACTTTATTTCTCAGCATTTCCTTACTCTCAGTCAAAGTGTTTTTAGCAGCAAAACATATGACTGGTGTTTGATGTAGGACGAGCCACTAAGAGCATTGATGTATGTCCAGAATGTCTTATAGTGAGAGTTAGATGGAGGTCTGCAGCAGTGGAGGAGTCACTTGTTTGACAGGAAGAGACAGCACAGTGTGGTCTGAGCACAACTGAGGTGAAAATCATGAGGCCTGTTAGATCAAAGGTCTGTAAGAATAAAGTCTGAAATGAAGCAGTGAATACTGGCTGAGAAAATTCAAAATTCAGTTTTCTGCAAAACATCAATGTGGAAACTGGATTTTTTAACTGTGATATCAATGTGTTACGTGTCTGGAAAAAAAAAAATAGTCTATTTTAAAAAGATTGCTAGTGTCATGATCCCAAGAACTTCTGTGTACACTGTGTTTTTGCTCCGTTTCCTGTTTTATTTTGAAGGTCTGTTCTTTGTTCAAGGTTTTGTTTTACTTCCTGTCTTTGTTCTGTTCCGACCAGTTTTGATTAGGTTCAACTGTTTTCTCATTCACCTTCCTGTGATTCCCTCGTTTAGTACTTCTCTATATATACCGGTCCCTTTCCTTTGTTTGTCATCAGCTCATTGTTGTTGCCAGTTTCCCTGGTTCCCAGAGTTCCTGGTGTCTGTGTTATGTTCCTGGTGTTTCCCTGCGTATGGTTTCCTGAGGTTCTGCAAGTTCATCTTTTGTGTTTAATAAATCATCGATCTGCACCACTCAGCCTGCCGTCTGTCTGCGTTTGGGTCCTTCCCCCTGCTGCCTAATGGCAACCTGTGACAGGTAGTTGTATTTATGAATATGATTTGTGACACTTACTTGCCCATTGTTTCACTTTGCACTGTGGTGACAAACAGCAATGTCTGTATCAGGAAGATATGTGTATCTGTATCTTTACACTTCTGACAGACTCACATGCTATTTTGTCTTCACAAAGTTTTTAAGCATCTATCAAACTTGTGAAAAGATGCCTGAAGTAGAGGGGCACTTTTACCATTCAATCTGCCATATTCAGACAGAATCAGGCGCTGCGGTGAAAATGCAGATTTTCCCATTCATTTGAACCAGGGTACTGCGTTAAGGCTGCAGCGGTGGGTGCCACAGGGGGTGCCGCAAAGAAACACAGCAGCCTGTGGCAAAAAGTTCAAACAGAATCAACTTTTGGAGAAAAGCAACCTGACATTACACTGCAGCAGCCAATGATGCTGGTGATCAGACCGGCAGACGCCCAGGTGAAGAAGAACTTTGTTTACCTGTAGCATTAGCTGTTTCCCTTAATATTTCACTGTTTCCTGAGCAACTGTGAAGATGGAACAGCGTGACGCCAGGTTGCGTTTCTCCAAAAGATGAATCCGTGTCAACCGCCAGCCACTGCATTTTTTTGTGGCATCCACTGCAGCCCCCACCGCCACAGCCTGAACGCAGTACCCCAGTTCAAATGAATGGGAAAATCTGCGTTTCTGGCCCCCGCCAATGACTGTGGTTCAGTGCCCCATGAACTCCTCTACATACTGGACACCATCGCAGCCCTTCATACCATTGTGGATTTCAAAATGGCAAATTTAATATGACGTCCAACATCACTACCCTCTTTCTCAAGATCAAACAAGCGGATTTATCTGATTCTGGACTGTATTTCTGTGGATTTAACTCAAATGGAGGCTCTGTAATTGCCAGTGCGACGTATTTAAAGGTTCAAGGTAAGATTGTTGTAGAAGTCTTGTCTTTATGTTGATTGGAAAGAAACAGATATGTGCCCTTTTCAGTCACTGTCAAAATAAGGACCGATTTCGACCCACAAGAGATAGAGTACTATAGAAAAAGTTTAATTTAATGATCTTTCTTGTAGAAGCATTTGATGGAATAACAAAGCTATCTTCATTTCTTTAAAAGACAGCGATGAGCTCCATGATGACGTGGACAGAAAGTGTAAAAGTAAGATTCTCCTAAAGATTTCTTTCATTGTGCAGATTATCAAATGTTTGAAGGTAAAACAGTTTAGCTAAATTCAGTTTACTCCAATTTTTTAGGGACAGAATTCACAACACAGTGAGGTAATCAAATGTTAACCTTAGATTAAGATTGATCTATTTTTATTTTTTTATTGGTTCAAGTCATATATTTTTAGACATCTCAGTTGAGTGACTGTAAATATTTTTATTTACAGAATCTGGACTCTGATGCCATGAACTATGCAGCGCTGAGTTTCCATCCAAAAGCAAAAAGCAGCAGAAGGCCTGCATCAGAGAAGCAGCTGGAGCCAAATGTTGTGTATGCTGCCACCAAATAGACTCAGGAAACATCTGGAACAGCAGCTCAGGGTGGAACTGATGCTTTATCATATTAAACTGCTACCAAAGGAGTCAAAAAAAATCTAATTTTGTAATAGAGATTCTGTATTCATGCAAATTTGCTTTATTTTTATTAACTTTGCTTCAAATAAAATTCAACTTTCCAGCCAAAGTCTCTTTCTTACTTATTTTTTGTCTTAGATCTGTCCTAGATAGAAAGAAAAATAATATGATTGGTGTTTAATGGAGGCGGAGCCAGTAAGGACCGCAGTGGAGGAGTGAGTGAGATACACATCACTTGTTTGACAGGAAGAGACAGCACAGTGTGGTCTGAGCACAGCTGAGGTGAAAATCATGAGGCCTGTTTGATCAAAGCTCTGTGAGAATAAAGTTTATTTCTGTCAGGAAGAAAGTAAGCGTGTATAATGGAACGATAAATCTCTGAAGAAAAAATACATTTTTAGTTGTTGCCCATCGTTCCACTGTGGTGACAAACAGCACTGTCTGTGTGAGGAATCTATATCTGGATCATTAATGTCTCAACCAGGAGAAGCACAACAAAGGCCTTTATGTTCCCAAAGAATACAAAGACTTTATAAAGTGAAAATATTTGTATCTGTAGAAATGTGACCGTTGAGCATCTTGTTAGTGGTAAATCTGTCTCAAAGTGTGTCACTGCTCCCCTCATCACAGGTCACACTTAGCAGACTCAATACTCGCACAACCTCACATCACTGCTTTCTTGTGAAAAGATGCCTGTTGCAAGGTGACACTTGCAGCCTCGAATCAAAGCATTTACTTTGATAAAGGCTGCACATTTTTAAGACATGACAGATCACAGCAAACCCATAGCAGGTGAAGGTTCCATCCATCTCCACTGCGAGATGCATTTGAACCTACTGAGCCGTGTAAACATTTAAATGTTAGATTTAAACTGCTATTACTGATACAAGCTGACAGAACACAGGGGTTACACACAGGGATTACACACAGGGATTAGTATCAACCAGAATAAGAAAACTATCAACCTGCGAAACAGGACCTCCTCCCTCAGGGACGGCTCCTGACGTCACTCCTGGGTCCCTCAGGATGATGCAGATGGAAGTCAGCAGTGAGGGCAGGGTAATTCTGTGGCAAAGTCATTACAGTCTAATAGAACAGGGCTCTGGCCAGGGAGGCAGGTAGGGACTTCTCGTGGATCTGGAAGACAGCACAGGGATTAGTGTCAGCCAGCATGAGGTAACTATCTACCTGTGTGACAGGTTCGGGTTAATAAAAGGTATGAATATGTTCCTTGTTAGTTGAGAATAAGACTTTGACATATTTTTAGAGATTTGTTTAGGCAGGAGACGAAATGACATGGCTGAACAAATAACTTGAATTGTAAACTTCTCATAACATGACCACAGTAACTACTAATTTCTGAATGGTGCCCAGGAGTTAAACGTGTATAATAGGACTTGTAAAAAACAGTTCTTTAGTCACAGCTCTTGATCAAGGTATATAAAACTGTAGGTCACAATAGGGCAGCTGTGGCTCAGGAGGTACAGCAGGTCATCTATTAATCCCAGGTTGGCAGTTGGATCCCCAGCTCCTCCTGTCCAAGTGTCCTTGGGCGAGACACTGGACCCTAAGTTTCTCCCGATGGAGGCCAGCACCTTGCATGGCAGCTCTGTCACCATCGGCGTGTGAATGTGTGTGTGAATGAGACCAATCTGTAAAGCACTTTGGGAACCCATAAGGTTGAAAAGCGCTATATAAGTGAAGTCTATTTACCATTTACAATAGTCTGCGTCATGTTACGTTACTAGTTATGCAACTCTCACACTTGAAACTTGGCTAACTATGGGTTAAATGGACTGTAAAAAAAACATCCAAAAAAAGGATGACAGTATAACCGCAAGCCACTCTGAAGTGATGTCCTGATGTGGAAACTATCGGGATCAGCAGGGAACCTCAGCCATATTATTATGAATATATCAGGACACTTTGTTGTGTTTTATCACTTACATATCTATGGCTCAACATAATACAGACAGTGGGGTTAAACCTCGATGACATGATGTGTCAACAACTAGTCCAATGAATACATAAGCTTTCAGTTAAAACATCTGCTGGATATGTGTGTAATATGTTACGGCTGGCTTAAACACCGAACACAACAATGGACACAATACCAGGAGAGAAGACCGCATATTAGTTTATAGGCATAAACGAATGAATAACTGAAAAACCAGATACCAAGCACCACCAAGGTTCTGCTGCAGCAGGATGGAGAGAGAAAGCTGAACAAAAGGGCCTGTCTATATAGACTCAGCCCACTAGTCAGCACAGGTGTCTGCCAATCAGATGATCAGGGTCAACAGGAAATACCAAAATAAAACAGGATGTAATACTACCCACCCATAAAGATGGCACTTAAATGTGGCATCATTCAGATACACTTGGAAGGGCATCAGCTACATTTTCCTGAGGGAGAGTATGGGATTTAGTCTCAGGCTGGAACTTGTCACTAAATGTAACTTTATGGGCCAAAGCATACTCATCAGCACAAACAGCAGCATCCCCTACAGGTTTTGCTCTCTGCTCACTTAAATAAGTGGAAACCACCTCTGGAACACAATTTTTTAGCTCTTCCAGAAGTGGTAGTGGGAGCATAGTTAGCAGCATATTGTTTTTAAAAAAGGTAGCTGGGAAAGTCCAGATAAGGGTTCGCACCTGAGTTTGGTGGACACTTCCCAAAGTCAATTGGAGTCAACAGAAACAGGCCAGATCCGCCAAACAGGGGGCCGGGCCATCCCAGTTTAGAGATTATGTCACCATTATTTACAGAGCAATGATTGTTGTTGTTCTTTGGGAAACTGTAAATCAATCACTGATCTCCACCTAGAATGGGTTGGTTTCTTTTGTGTTATAAAATAGCTTGTATAAGCACTCTGTCTTGAGTTCAGCTCCGGGGCTAACTCTGGTTTATTTTATGTTAAGAAATAAACTCTATTGCATCAAGATCTGATCATCTCCAGTGTCTTTTTGAACCTGTTTGAGACTTCAACAACAGAATAACTGAGCAGAAGACTAAGCGTTGGTGAAGAGGTCCAGACTTAGAAATCTGACCCAAAGCTGGACTTTTCCTTCTAGAGGAGCATTCATGATGAAGTCACACTGCTTCTCAGTGAGAAAGGCAGTCAGTCGGTCTGTATCAACTTCCTTGAGAGCTTCTGTCATTTCGTTTTTGGCTCCCACAAAGTTGCTTTCTTGGTCACATTTGATCTGACGAACTGCGCCGCATATGGCAATGAAACAGTGCAGACCACTGATGAAGGCATCTGTAGACGTATCGTGCAGCATTTCAATATGTATGGCACGGGAGCAAAAACAAGTGAAGAGAAGACCATATCTCTTGTGCACCTTCCGTCCTTGCTTGATGAGAAAGGGGCCAAAGCAGTTCATTCCACAGTATGTAAATGGTGGTGATGGATCCACACGCTCTGAAGGCAGATCAGTCATCCTTTACTCTTCTGTGGGTCTTCTGAGCCTCCTGCAGTTCACGCACTGGTGAATATAGGATGCTACCACTCTGTTGATCCCAGGGATCCAGTAGCCATTTGCTCTGATTTCATTTATAGTGAGGCCCTTTCCTTGATGTTTGACCATGTCATGATAATGAGCAATTTTCATTTTTGTGATATGGTGAGCCTTTGGAATAATCGCAGGGTGTTTAACTGGGTTAGGAAAAGACGAGTCACAAAGTTTCCCTCCCACCTTGAGCACACCATCTTTGTCTAGGAAGGCATCGAGATGGTATAGTTTAATATGGGATGGTAGTTGATTTGTCTTTGCTGATTTGTCGGAGAATACGTGCAGCAGCTCTGGTAGCCTGAGACCATGATGAGAAATTATACAGGCGGTCTACAAGGCCTGCTTGTTCTGTTCTTGTGTTTAGTGCTTGAAACTTTCTGACTTCTGAGTCTCCAAGGGGTAGCTCTGGTATCACTTCAGTGGAGGAAAATGTTTCCATAGGAACTTGGGTCCTGTGAACCAACTGGATGACAATAGTTCACTGACAATCAGATCTGTAGAGGCATGTTCTGCAGGATTCTCATCAGTCGACACATATCTCCATTGTTGAGGGTTTGTGCTGAGATGTATTTCCTGTACCGTTAGCCACAAATGTGTGGAAATGTTGTGCTTCATTGTTGTATACCCCAAAACCACCTTGGAGTCCATCCAGAAAAATTCTTCAACATCAGAATATCCAAGTTCATCCTTGAGCATGTTACTGACCCTTACTGAGACAACTGCAGCTGTCAATTCCAACCTGGAAATGGTTGTGACCTTTGTGGGGGCAACATGAGACTTTCCAATGACTAATGACTTCATTGGATATGAATTTATGCAGTCGTAGACCACCCATGGCACATATTTCTCGGGCCTCTCATGCAAGCTGAACGGCTTATTTGGCTTCTTTGAATGATAAACGCCATGATGGGGAATGTACCATTTTTCTCCTTCCTTTGCATCATCGTCAACCTCCTCTGAAAGTATATTCAGGGCTATGCTATCTTGGAAGGCCTGAGCGAGGGTAGACATATCCACATGTGAAGATGACGTGGCATTGGAGGGTTGATGGAACGCAGGTGGAGACATACGTTCTTCTTGGACACTGCCATCAGTGCACTGGATGATAGCTTCTCTTGCTGCGTCCTGGTCATAGGTGTCAAACCTGGCTCGAGCTGCTCTTACACCCTTCTCTGCTTGAAGTCACTCCAACTCATGTTTCTGTGCTTCAAGATCCCTTTTCTGCTGTTCTTCTAAATGTTGTATCCCTTCCTTTTGTTTCTCTTCTTCCAACATTGCTTCATACTCAGCTTCTTTAGCTGCTAGCTCAGCAGCGGCATCTGCACATTTACCTGCCACATATGAAGTCATAGAATGCAAGCTGGAGAGAACGTTAGACTTGCCACTTATTTGTGAGGCTGTGGATCCATAAATAGAGTGAGCGTAATCATGGTGTAGCAGCTTACGGAGCCGTCCCTTTACTTGTTCATCATCAAAATCTCCATCAATACCTGTAATCCTTTCATACACATTTTTGACTGTGTCCCTAGTCACCGCTTCACATGCGTCGACTCTGCGCCTTACCTCGGTTGACGGTGTAGTGTAATTTCGGATTTCAACATAGATGCTCATTACATCCTCCTTTCCCTTTTCCAGTATGTCAATGAGAGACCCAAGCTGGCTTTCTGTAATGTCTGACTTGAACTGTTCTCTTGCTTTGCAGGCTTGGATCTTCCATTGGTCACACAAGTGGTTGAACCTTTTTCCCCTTTCTTTGCCTCTTCTTTCTGAAAGGCAAGCATTTTGTCTGTAGGGATCCGGGGACGTGCAGAACGTCGTAGACCTTGAGGTTCCTCTAAAAACTCTTGCAGTTGATGCTGGAGATCCTGGATCTCTTTCCAAAGAAAGAAGAGACCTCTTTTGGAAACCTTTCAAACAATGTCTCTCTTTAGGTTCTGACTGATTTTGGAGCACATGTATTACATGAACACAACCATAGAAATATGCTTTGAAAAAAACATGGAGTCTGTCAGACAATAATAAAGCAGTCCTTAACACATTTCAAGTATAAACATTTTGAACACTGGTAAGATGTCTTAGATTATTATGTTCTTTATAACTGTTGTGAATATCCTTACTGTCCTTCTCACACCATAGATGTGGAATTGAGAATTAACAGTCACTGATGAATTAATAGTTCACTATAGATGAACCTTTCCATTGCAGTCCTTGCAGTTTCTTCACTTGAATAATACTCAAATGTTACTCACCGTTTCCACGCCGTGTGATTGTTTATGGTTACCGTCTTTGACCATCGCACCGCATCCATGTGACCACTGCCTGTAGGGATGAACACTTCACCGTGGAGAACCTAGCCTCGACCATCCAGGGGGAAAGACGTAGATTTACACAGTTGGTTCCAAGTTGACAACACCAGGCAGGATATAAGTGTGGCACCGCGGAGACTCGTCATCGTAGACATCAGTCAGGAATGCAGCATGGCGGCAGGATCGATGAGGGCAAAGCTCTTACTGTAGCGAACCCCAGCCAGACAGTGGTGAAGCGTACTGATGTTTCAAGAAGCCTTTATTTATGTTCATCCGTCAGCCATCTTTTGAACACAAATTTCCTTTCCTCTCTTCATAAAACACCGTAAGAGCTACAGAAGAGACAAATAAAATCAAATGAGCTCTTACAAAAATACAAACATAATTCGTATGCCATATAACTTATACACATAAACATTAATCAAATTATTAGACAGAAAAGAGCAGAAGGATTCACTTCAAATTTGTTTCTAAATTAATAAGATGTGTTAGTCATTCACCTTGTGATTTTTTTAATTTTTTTTTTTTTCAAAATCCAAAAAAATTCACTCATCGGTCTACATTCTGCGTGTAACTGTTATTTCATGGTACATGCTTAAGAAAAGGTAGAAAACTAACAGTACCGTAACATTATAATTATCTGTCGTTCTCAGAAGCTAATGTTAGCATGACTGTTACAATAGGAATACATTCAAAACACTTCCTCACAGTTAATCAGCTAAATCACATATCACTGTACATCATAAACAAATAACACAATACCTTGTTCCCGTTCCTACTGGGTGCTTAATTCTTAAATCATGACAGCTTTATATTGCCGAGTAACGTCGTTTTGCTTTCCTTCATTTTGTCCTCGCACTCCTGAACTAACTTTCCGTAGCGAGACCCTATACTTCTGGTAGAGGGTGCCACAATAAAAGCCCCATAATATTAAAAAGGGCATTAACAAAATAAAAGTGTACATTAAGTGGTTACCTTATAATAGACATTCCTAAGTCCATTTACACTGGTTACTTGTTACTCATTCAAAAAAAATCCCATTACTGTCTCCCTGCTAAACGTGGCGGCTAAAATCTTCTTTGGTATCTTGTGCAGAGGATGGCCGTATATCTGCGAAGAAATAAGTACATCAATACATCTGTACAAAAGGCAGTAACATTGGGTTCTCTGGGTGCTTAGAACATCCAGCATGATCTGGTACCAGATCCAATTGGCAACAGTGGAGAAAAGGGACCTCCACGTCTTTCTGGATCTCACCAGTGCCTTTGGTTCAGTGCCCCATTAACTGGTCTGAAGAATAACTTGAAGCTAACATTCTGCATCAACAGTTGTTTTCCTGAAAGCATGTATGTGGTCAGTTTGAGCAACAGGAGAAACAACAACAAAAAAAAAAAAGAACACCCCACCCCTTTACATTAAAAGCAGCCTTACTGGAGCACAGTTCAGTTACGGACATTGCAGACCTACAGTCACACGCACCATGAAGAACTTTACCTTGATAACGGTTTTATGTCTCTGCAGCTTTAGTGAGTACTGGCATTGAATTACTCTCAACTGCATTTATAACATTGATAACTGTAACAGACCAGAATATACTTATTTAAAGGAATTGTTCATGTTCCTTTTCTTTTATTGAAAGTAAATCTTTTGTTGTCTCTGCTGTTTGTTTCAGGCTGGATATCTGCTTCAGTTTCTGAGTATCAGACTGTGGAGGGTCAGCCTGGTGAAGAAGTCACACTGCTGTGCTCCAACATGTCCAGATATGATTTTGTAACATTCTGGTTCAGACTGGTCAACAGAACGAAGATCAGCTGTATCTCTGTTATGATCAAGACTACAGCCAATGCTACATACTGCGAGGGATTTCCAAATGGAAAATTTGAAATGACATCCAACATCTCTACTGTCTTTCTCAAAATCGTCCAAGTGGATTTATCTGACTCTAGACTGTATTTCTGTGGATTTTATGAGGATGGACGTCCAATTTTCAGTGTAATACATTTTAATGTTAAAGGTAAGGTCATTCTAAAGTCTTGTCCTTCTTTTGGTACCCATTCTTTAGTCATTTATGTTCATACTTTAAATGTACTGTTTTTTCATTATTGTCGTCTAACAACGTCACTAAACATTGACAAAATGTGATTACGACTCAGATTTGTAAAAACTCAAGACTAAATTCATCTTCATTTCATCAAAAGGCAGCGATGGGTCACATGATGACATGGACAACAAGTGTAAAAGTAAGATTCTCCTAAAGATTTCTTTCATTGCGCAGATTATCAAATGTTTGAAGGTAAAACAGTTTAGCTAAATTCAGTTTGGTCCTTTTTAGAGTCTAACTTAATGATCTTTCTTGTAGAAGAGTCTGACGGAACAGCAAAGCTGACGAGTGTGATCCTGGGCGGTCTGACTGTTCTCCTTGTAATGGTCATCATTGGTCTGGTTGTTAAAAACAGGAAACTTCAGACAGGTACTTTTTCAGGGCTACTGTGTCTCTTATTTGGTTTTGTTGTCCTGGTTTACCAAAGACGATCAATGAACTGATCAGATGTATTGTTTCTGTCACTTAGCTGATAAAGAACAGAATCCAGAGCAAAGTGAGGTAAATCCAATTTTAACATTTACTTTTATATTTATTGTTCGATAGAGCCTGATCGAAAAACATCCGGGATTATACTGTATCGACTAAAATTAGCTTGTCACTGACATTAGTGTATTTGTATACGTTTGTATTGTGTATATTTGGGCCGATAAGTAACAAGGAATTGCAGTCCAGAAATGCCAAAATTATGTTTGAGGTATTTTAGAAACCATGTCTCCTTTTTATAGTTTGTCCATCAGAGAGCACTAACAAGTTTAATTTAAACTGAAATGTCCTGTTCAGTAAATATTTGTCACAATCATTTAAAGAACAAATTAAAGGGAGTCTTACCAGAAATGTTTTGTAATCCTATGCGTTTATACACGAATATTGGCCAAATATCAATAAAACTATATTGTGGGAATTAAAATCATGTCAAGTCACCACATTAAGACTGTAAATTCTCTTTTCACAGAACGTGCGCTCTGATGACCTGAACTACGCAGCAGTGACATTTCGACCAAAAGCAAAGAGAAGAGAGCTGGAGCCAAATGTTATTTATGCTGCCACCAGATAGACTCAGGAGGCCACTGGAACTGACGCTGTGTCATATTAATGTGCTCTGGGGCTTTTGTATGGCTTGTTGGTGAGAGGAATAACCACTCTTGACAAAACACTTCTGCAATAAAGATGTTCATTCATTTGCAGGTGTCTTCATACTGCATAACTTTATTTCTCAACATTTCCTTACTCTCAGTCAAAGTCTTTTTAGCAACAAAACAAATGACTGATGTTTGATGTAGGACGAGTCAGTAAGAGCATTGATGTATGTACAGAATGTCTTATAGTGAGAGTTAGATGGAGGAGTGAATGAGATACACATCACTTGTTTAACAGGAAGAGACAGCACAGTGTTGTCTGAGCACAACTGAAGTGAAAATCATGAGGCCTGTTAGAACAATGTTTCTAAAAATAAAGTCTGAAATGAAGCAGCGAATACTGGCTGAATTAAAAATACTTAATTTAATTAGAAATATTTTAAAAGATTGGTAGTTATTTATGAAAATGATTTCTGACACCTACATTGTTATGGTTTCTGTCGGGTGGATCCAAGAGCAGGCGGAGACCAAGATGAGCAAGTAAAAGGGGTTTATTTGATTCGGGTGCAGAGAAGGAATTCGATGGCGCGGGTGACGCAGGACGGAGACTGGGCCGTGGGAAGAAGCACAGAGGAGCAGAGGCACGTGGCTGGCTGAAGGTCCGAGTTGAGCAGAGGTGAGGAATGATTCAGTGGACCTGTAGGTCGGCAGGCAGTGAAGCTGGCGGTGAGGCAAGCAGTCGACAGGCAAGCAGACCGGGGCACACTAGAGACAAGAGCACAATGGTTAGCATCGAAAAAAAAACCCAAAGGCGAGTACTTGAGGAACCGTGAGCGCTGACAACCACAGAGGTTGATTCAACAATCTGACAATGAGTGATTGAGGAACCGGGGTAGATATACTGCAGGCTGATGAAGTAGATGGGAGTCAGGTGTGTGTAATCAACCCAGCAGCCAGGTGCACCAGAGGGAACAGCCACGTCAGTCAGTCAGTCAGTCAGTCTCTCACACACACACACACACACACACACACACACACACACACACACACACACACACACAGAGACAAGGGGGAAGGGAGACACACAGGGGCAAACAGACCATAACCATGACATACATGTCTGTTGTTGCACTTTGCACTGTGGTGACAAACAGCAATGTCTGTATCAGGAAGATATCTGTATCTTTACACTTCTGACAGACTCACATGCTATTTTATCTTCACATAGTTTTTAAGCATCTATCAAACTTGTGAAAAGATGCCTGAAGCAGAGTAGCACTTTTACCATTCACTCTACCTGCTGTACGCATTCAGACAGAATCAGGCACTGCGGCGAATACAGATTTTCCCATTCATTTGAACCATGATACTGCATTCAGGCTGCACGGTGGGGGCCACAGTGGGTGCCACAAAAAAACACAGCGGCTTGTGGCTAAAAGTTAAAACAGAATCAACTTCTGAAGAAACGCGCCCGACGTCGCGCTGTGGCAGCCAATCACGCCAGCGATCAGACCGGCAGATGCCCAGATGAAGAAGAACTTGTTTTTGTAGCATTGTAGCATTAGCTGTTTACCTAAATATTCCACTGTGTACTGAGCAACTGTGAAGATGGAAGAGAGACTGATCGATCACGACCGCGATGACTGTATGTCAGCTGTTCAAAACTGCCATGAGTGAGTAAAAAGTTAACGTGAATCGCTGTGCAGTTGCCTGGCTGGTATCGCTCTTCAATGTCGTCCATGTAAGCTAGGATTGCTGGTTAGTATGAAACACTTCCACACCGCTGCACAACCCTGCGTTGAATCGCTGCAATGCCTGATTCTGTCTGAAAGCGGCCTAAGACGTGACAGATCACAGCAAAACTACAGCAGGTGCAGCTCCCATCCATCTGCACTGTGATATGCACTCAGTCTTCTCAATCCAGCTGCCTGTATCTAACTTGAAAAATGTTACTGGTTACTTGTTAGTTAAAAAAAAATCTCATTACTGTCTCCCTGCTAAAAGTGGAGGCTAAAATTTTCTTCAGTATCATTGTGCAGAGGATGGCTGGATATCTGCGAAGAAATAAATACATCAATACATCTGTACAGAAGGCAGTAACATCGGGTTCTCTGGGTGCTTTGAAGATCCAGCATGATCTGGCACCAGATCTAATCTGCAAAGGCGGAGAAAGGGGACCTCCATGTAGTCTTTCTGGACCTCGCCCATGCCTTTGGTTTAGTGCCCCAGAACTCCTGTGGTCTGCCTTCAGCTTCTTCCACATACCGGACACCAACGCAGCCCTGGTTAAATCCTACTTCCAGGACCTGCAGCTCTGCTTTACCACCTCTTGGCAGTGCCTGGAAGTATGCATCATGGCGGCATGCACTATCTCACCCCTGGCATTATCCAAGCCTCAAGATGGGTTGTGGGTGAACAGCAGGTTGACTCTGGTCTGCGCCTCTCTCCTTCCCCCCGAGCTTATATTAGACAACATTACAACAATGACCACCACCACTCCATGCACCAGGAGAGTACTCGGAAAACTGAAGGAGAACATCAGCTGGGCCCATATGAAGATAAAACCATCCAAGTCATGCAGCATCTCGATTGTCAAAGGAGCGCTCTCTGCCCTTAAATTCATCACTGGAAGAGACCCCATCCCAACAGTATCCAAGCAGCCTGGAATATTTACTGAAGCCTCTGCATGTTACATGCATCAGAATATTTGAGAAAAATGTGCTGTTTGGAAGCACATGTTTCCTACTGGATTTGATGTGCAACTACACACAGAGCATTTGATTCAGTCTCACTATAAACATTTTGACTATTATCTCAACATTTGTAGCTTGGTGCTGTTTTTCAGTAGAGGACATTCCAGAAAACAGTTTAAGCATTACATTTACAGACAGCCTCGGAGCTGTCTGATGGTTGAGGTCATTTTTATGGTCAAGACTAACAAATGTTGTGTGTATCTTTTATTTTGGATGAGGGGATTAGATTTGACAATATAACATAAAGATTTTGATGTGTCATTTGTACATAATAGCAACATCTTTTGTAAAAGCATTGCCAAATAACATGGTCTGAAGAATAACTTGAAGCTAACATTCTGCATCAACAGATCTTTTCCTGAAAGCATTTATGTGGTCAGTTTGAGCAACAGGAGAAACAACAAACAAAAAAAACACCCCACCCCTTCACATTAAAAGCAGCCTTACTGGAGCACACTTCAGTTACGGACATTGCAGACCTACAGTCACACGCACCATGAAGAACTTTACCTTGATAACTGCTTTATGTCTCTGCAGCTTTAGTGAGTACTGGCATTGAATTACTCTCAACTGCATTTATAACATTGATAACTGTAACACACCAGAATAGACTTATTTAAAGGAATTGTTCATGTTCCTTTTCTTTTATTGAAAGTAAATCTTTTGTTGTCTCTGCTGTTTGTTTCAGGCTGGATATCTGCTTCAGTTTCTGAGTCTCAGACTGTGGAGGGTCAGCCTGGTGAAGAAGTCACACTGCTGTGCTCCAACATGTCCAGATATGATTCTGATACTGTCACTTTGAAATTCACTTCAACCTTACAATAGTTCACTATTCACTGTCAGCAATTACAAAATCACCATAACCAAGGCACAATAATACATCATATCAACAATATGAATACTCAGTCCATTCACTTCACTAGTAATGGTTACGACTCGCACTTTCACCCGCACAGGGGACGCAAACGATGGCACCCTCTGGTTGTGCATAGACTACAGAGACCTGAAGAGGAAGACTCATCCCAACCGCCAGCCTATCCCTCGGGTCCAAGACATCATGGACAGTTTGGGTGGTAATTCCTGGTTCTCCCTCATAGACCAGGGAAAAGCTTACCACCAGGGATTCATCTCTGAAGAAAGCAGACCACTGACAGCTTTTGTTAGCCCATGGGGACTTTATGAGTGGATACGCATGCCATTTGGCCTCATGAACGCCCCTGTGGCCTTTCAGCGTTGTATGGAGGAATGTTTGGAAGGGATAACATCTGCATTTCTTATCTGGACGACACACTGGTTTTCAGTAAAAGCTTTGACAGTCATGTGAACGATGTGAGAAAAGTGCTGCAACACCAGAGAGATCAGAGAGTATGGCATCAAACTCAAGCCAAGTAAGTGTGATCTCTTTAAATCGGAGGTCTATTATTTGGACAGAATAGTCTCTGCAGAGGGCAGCAGAGTTGATCCAGCTGATTTTGAAGCAGTTAGAGCATTGAAAGACATCAGACCACAGAATGTGGGCCAGCTCTGGAAAATGCTTGGTCTGCTCACCTACTACAGACAGTACATCAAAGACTTCTCCAGGAAGGCCAGCTGTCTCTATGACCTTCTGAAGGCAGATCCAGAAGAAGCCCCTGGCAACCCAAGGAAAACAAAAGCAAAGAAAGTAAGCCATGTTGTGCCCTCAAACAAGACAATCATATGGACTGATAATCACCAACAGACACTAGAGCAGCTGATTGACTGTTTGCTCCACCCACCAGTGTTAGGTTTCCCTGATTTCACTCAGCCATTCATTGTACACACTGTTGCATCACACTAAGGCTTGGGAGCAGTACTGTATCAAAGGCAAGAAGGCAAGCTGAGGGTCATTGCCTATGGCTCTCGCACATTAACAACAGCTGAGAAGAACTATCACTACCATGCAGGCAAGCTAGAATTTCTGGCTCTGAAATGGGCAATCACTGACAAGTTTCGCGATTATTTGTACTATGCCCCAACCTTCACTGTGTATAGCGACAACAAGCCCCTCACTTACATCTTGTCCACTGCAAAACTGAACGCGACCACTTCCAGGTGGGTTGCAGAGTTGGCTGATTTCCACTTTACAATTAAGTACAGGCCAGGGAGGGTGAATAGTGATGCAGACGCTTTGTCGAGGATGCTGCTGGATGTAGAGTCACTGATGAGCAAATGTTCTAAGGAGCTGCCACCTGACACCATCGCTGCCATGATCCAAGCAGTCGAGGTACAGAAAGAGTCCCTTGCAACCTGGTCACTGTCGGCTGTATCTACGTCAGTCTCAGTTGAAGATGAGACAGCCACTGCATCAATTAGCCCCATACCAAAAGATCAGTTAAGAAAGGCACAAAAATCTGATCCAGTCATCCGTCCCGTGCCAGATTGCAAACTGTCAGGTTCCAAACTCCCAGTTAGAGAGCTAAAAGCATTCAGCCCAAAGACAAAATGCCTGTTCAGAGAATGGGACAAACTGACACTTGATAGTGACGACATTCTGTTTAGGACCACCACAGCCCGCAAGCAGTTCGTTCTACCAGAGCAATACAAAGAAAAAAGTGCTGGAAGAGCTGCACAATAACATGGGTTTACCAGGATGCTGAGCGCACAGTATCTTACACGACCGCTTCTTCTGGCCACATATGCAGTCTGACATTGAGCACTATGTGACTAAAGAGGACAAAAGTAAACAGAAAAGGAGACAACAGCTTACATCACAGCCTCAAGAGGCTGATGAAGACAGTGGGGATGAATATGACCTTCACAATGAGCCACTTCAGGCCCCCACATTGCTCGCAGGAACTAACGAGAGATATGTCGAACCAGAAATTAAGCCTGAACGCAGGCCCTCACCATTGAAAGTGAGAGGTGAAGTGCTGTCCCCTGCTGCACCGCCTGCACAGCCTCTTGGTGGAGGGCAGCTGGAGGATATAAACATGCCTGTTGAAAACCTGCCTGTTGGGGAGATAAACTTGCCTGCTGGAGATTTGCCTAATTATCACTCACCAAATGTCTCTCCGTCATCAAGTCCTGCTGCTGAACCTGAGGAGCCGACCTACCTGCTGCATCAAGACCAAGATGCATCACCTATGATCAGCTTGGTATCCCCTCCTGCTACAGCATCCAGCTGCCACAGCAGCTGTTACCTGTCTACCCTGACAGGTAGACATAGTACCTGGACTGGTACCATGGATGCCACCGCTACAGCCATACTACCTTCAGCCACCCTGTATGTATGGACTCAAACAAACATGAGTCTACAGCATCTAATGTTTAATTAGGACCATGTACTATTTGCAGACTGTTAATAGACTGTTACCAGAGACAATTCATGGACTGTTTTCACAGACTGTTGTCATGGACAATTTGCAGACTGCTCATGCATCATCTTTCTTTCATCATTGAAACTGATGGACTGTTGATCAGAAGTATGTGGAAAGACTGTTTATGGACTGTTTATACAGTGGTCAGTCAACAGATATGGACTGTGAATATGAATTGTTGACTGTATTTGAACTGTGACCCTTGACCTTCGTACCAGCTTACAGAAGAAGATCTCCAATGTCAAGTTCATAAAAGACTGGAAAAAAAGAGAGACAATGTTTGATTTGATGTCGGGACGATATTTATTTTGTAGGAGAGAGTGTGACAAGTAAAAATAATACACTCATAGCCTGTTTACAAGTTTAAAAAAGCATAGTAAGTTCATGGTCTGTAATGTTAAAATCTGTAACGATGTTAAAAAGATTGTACAATAAGTAAAAGTTCATAATGATTAACTAAAACCATAAAATTGGGTAATGTAGTTAAAATCTGTCACCTGTTAAGAAAAGGTTAAAATGCTAAAAAGTTGTTTATATTACATTGTTGACTTCATTCTTCATTGTTTCAGTTAAGATATGGAAGTGTTGATCTGTGATCTACATGGTGGTCTTAATCTGAGATCCTGAGATTGATTACTCCTGTCTCCGCCCTCATGTCTGGGGATTCGTTGTGGGCATTAAACAAAGTTAAATAAGGCTGTAATCACACGTTAACATGTCCAGAGTTTGTGTGCCAGTTTGAGTAAATTAGAGTCAAGTTTTTGTTAAGTGTAGTAAAGTGTAAATGTGAATGAGAGCCCCTGCTCTGTAGCAGAGAGCAACCCGTAGCTGCACCGAGTACCGCTGCCATTTTGTGCCAAGTGTGATTCACATGTACACATATTGTCTTTTGCACTTTTCTCAAGATATTAACATTTCATTCACTTTAGTGATGAAACAGTCACTAAAGCATATGCTTGTGGAATCAGTCATTATTTTTTAGATCTTTAAAATCTGAAAAACAATTACCAAATTAAGTCAACAGTAATGGATATCAAGAGTTTGTGCAGAGAAAACACAAAGGACCACCACCTGTATTTGAGAGATGACCACAAGTGTGGGAGATCACCTCTGTACTAACACAAAATATCCTTCTTTCCTGTGCAGAAAGCTCCATTTGGTTCACTGATGATGATATGGTCATTAATATATGGTGGTAGTTAATTATTGCTTCTACACAACTGAAACTGTAGGCAACATAAACACAACCCTAAGTTCCTCACTTACAAAACATGAGAATATTTATTGAAGTCTCTGCATGTTACATGCATCAGAATATTTGAGAAAAATGTTTGGAAGCACATGTTTCCTACTGGATTTGTAGCTTGGTGCTGTTTCTCAGGACAGTCCAGAAAACAGTTTAAGCATTAAATTTATAGACAGCCTCAGAGCTGTCTGATGGTTGAGGTCATTTTTATGGTCAAGACTAACAAAAGTTATGTGTATCTTTTATTTTGGATGAGGGGTTTAGATTTGACAATCTTACATAAAAAATTGTGATGTGTCATTTGTACATAATAGCGTCATCTTTTTAAAAGTATTGCCAAATAACATGGTCTGAAGAATAACTTGAAGCTAACATTCTGCATCAACAGATCTTTTCCTGAAAGCATTTATGTGGTCAGTTTGAGCAACAGGAGAGACAACAAAAAACAAACACCCCACCCCTTTACATTAAAAGCAGCCTTACTGGAGCACAGTTCAGTTACGGACATTGCAGACCTACAGTCACACGCACCATGAAGAACTTTACCTTGATAACGGCTTTATGTCTCTGCAGCTTTAGTGAGTACTGGCATTGAATTACTCTCAACTGCATTTATAACATTGATAACTGTAACACACCAGAATAGACTTATTTAAAGGAATTGTTCATGTTCCTTTTCTTTTATTGAAAGTAAATCTTTTGTTGTCTCTGCTGTTTGTTTCAGGCTGGATATCTGCTTCAGTTTCTGAGTCTCAGACTGTGGAGGGTCAGCCTGGTGAAGAAGTCACACTGCTGTGCTCCAACATGTCCAAATCAGCCAATATGATATTCTGGTTCAGACTGGTCAACAAAACGAAAATCAGCTGTATCTCTGTCATGATCAAGAGTGCTGGCAATGCTACATACTGTGAGGGATTTTCAAATGGAAAATCTGAAATGACATCCACCAGCTCTACTCTCTTTCTCAAAATCAAACAAGTGGATTTATCTGACTCTGGACTGTATTTCTGTGGATTTTGGGAGGGTGGACTTCTATATTTCAGTGTAATACATTTTAAAGTTAAAGGTAAGGTCATTCTACAGTCTTGTCTTTCTTTTGGTACCCATTCTTTAGTCATTTATGTTTATTCTTTAAATATACTGTATTTTCATTATTGTCTTCTAACAACACAGGTAACAAAGTGACTATTTAAACATCGACAAAACGTAATAATGACATATTTGTCAAAACAAAATCAAGACTAAATTTGTCTTCATTTCATTTAAAGGCAGCGATGGCTCACATGACGACGTGGACAACAAGTGTAAAAGTAAGATTCTCCTAAAGATTTCTTTCATTGTGCAGATTATCAAATGTTTGAAGGTGAAACAGTTTAGCTAAATTCAGTTTGGTCCTTTTTAGAGTCTAACTTAATGATCTTTCTTGTAGAAGAGTCTGACAGAACAGCAAAGCTGACGAGTGTGATCCTGGGCGGTCTGACTGTTCTCCTTGTAATGGTCATCATTGGTCTGGTTGTTAAAGTCAAGAAACTTCAGACAGGTACTTCAGGAGAACTACTGGATATCTTATTTGTGGTTGATTGTTTTTATATGTTCTGCATAAATGTGTGTGTCAGTATGATGAAAAACTACAAAACTGCTTTCAGCCTAAATGTAATACCAGCAAAGTTTAAAGAAAAGTTATTGTCAGTTCATTAATTAGACATATTGTCTCTTTCATTCAGCTGCCAATGAAGAACAGAATCCACAACAGCGTGAGGTGAATCAAGTTTTATCGTTTACAATTATATGTTTTAATACGTTAAAGGTGGTAGCATCATGCCAAGTCGTGATTTAGTTTTTCTCACAATCTCAGCTATTTGACGTGTGTAACTGTGTGTACTCTTTATAGAATCTGGACTCTGATCACCTGAAAGATGCAGCACTGAGTTTGTATCCAGCAGCAATAAGAAACAGGAGGCCTGCATCAGAGAGAGAAGTGGAAACTCACGTTATTTATGCTGCCAGCAAATAGACTCAGAGTGGAACTGTAACTGCAGCTCAGAGGGGAACTGATGTTTTTATCATATTAATCTTTTGTGGGTGGATGGGGGAGTTACCATTTTCTTACTGAAAAAAAAAGTCAAATAAACAAATGACTAAAAATGATATTTTTTTCCATGCGCTTTTGCACCCATGTTTCTCTCTCACTCTCTGTCTTGCTAATTTTATCTGACTTTGGTGACTGTCCAGATAGACAACAGATAGATGGAGGTCTGCAGCAGTGGAGGAGTGAATGAGATACACATCACTTGTTTAACAGGAAGAGACAGCACAGTGTGGTCTGAGCACAACTGAGGTGAAAATCATGAGGCCTGTTAGATCAAAGTTTCTAAGAATAAAGTCTGAAATGAAGCAGTGAATACTGGCTGAGAAAATTCAAAGCCTCTAGAGACATTTGTATATATGTTTTTTGCAAAACATCGATGTGGAAATTTGATTTTTTTTAACTGTGATATCAATGTGTTACATGCCTGAATAAAAAATAGTCTATTTTAAAAAGATTGATAGTTGTATTTATGAATTTGATTTATGACACCTACATGTTTGTTGTTGCACTTTGTACTGTGGTGATAAACAGCAATGTCTGTATCAGGAAGATATCTGTATCTGTATCTTTACACTTCTGACAGACTCACATGCTATTTTATCTTCACATAGTTTTTAAAGCATCTATCAAACTTGTGAAAAGAAGCCTGAAGCAGAGGGGCACTTTTACAATCCATTCTACCTGCTGCACGTTTAAGACGTGACAGATCACAGCAAAACTACAGCAGGTGCAGCTCCCATCCATCTGCACTGTGATATGCACTCAGTCTTCTCAATGCAGCTGCCTGCATCTAACTTGAAAAATGTCAATTACTGGTTACCTGTTACTCATTTTTTTAAAAATCTCATTAGTCTCCATGCTAAACGTGGAGGTTAAGGCCGTTTTCACGTAGAACCAGGCGTTGCGGCGATTCAACGCAGGGTTGTGCGGGGTGTGGGAGTGTCTTATACTAACCAGCAATCCCAGCTTGAAGACCATTACAAGCCAAGCCACTGCACGGCGATTAACGTCTTTGTACTCCCTAGTGGCAGGGTTGAACAGCTGATATACAGTAATCACGGAGCCGATCGATCAGTCTCTCTTCCATCTTCACAGTTGCTCAGGAAACAGCGGAATATTAAGGTAAACAGTTAATACTACAATGCTACAAAAACAAAATTCTTCTTCACCTGGGTGTCTGCCAGTCTGATCACTGGTGTGATTGGCTGCTGCAGTGTGACGTCGGGTTGCGTTTCTCCAAAAGATGAATCTGTTTCAACTTTTTCACCGCAAGCCGCTGCATTTCTTTGCGGCAGTCTCTGCGGCCCACACCGCCACAGCCTGAACACAGTACCCCAGTTCAAATTAATGGGAAAATCTGCATTTTCGCCGAAGCGCCTAATTCTATGTGAATTCCACCTAAAATCTTCTTCAGTATCACTGCGCAGAGGATGGCTTAATATCTTCAAAAAAATAAGTCCATTGATACATCTGTACAGAAGGCAGGAATATCTGGGTTCTCTGGGTGCTTATAACATCCAGCATGATCTGGCACCAGATCCAATCTGGAAAGGTGGAGAAATGAGACCTCCACATAGTCTTTCTGGACCTCGCCAATGCCTTTGGTTCAGTGCCCCATGAACTCCTGTGGTCTGCCTTCAGCTTCTTCTGCATTCTGGACACCATCACAGCCCTGGTTAAATCCTACTTCCAGGACCTGCAGCTCTGCTTTACCATCTCTTGGCAGTGCCTAGAAGTAGGCATCATGACGGGATGCACTATCTCACCCCTGGCATTCACGATGGCAATGGAGGTCATTATCCAAGGCTCAAAATGGATTATGGGTAGACAGCAGATTGACTCTGGTCTGTGCCTCTCTCCTCCCAGAGCTTATATTGAACGACATTACAACTCTGACCACCACCGCTCCATGCACCAGGAGACTACTCAGAAAACTAGAGGTGAACATCAGCTGGGCCCGTATGAAGATAAAACCATTCAAGTCACGCAGCATCTCGATTGTCAAGGAAGTGCTCTCTGACCTTAAATTCGTCACCTGAAATGACCCCATCCCAACAGTATCCAAGCAGCCTGTAAAAAGTCTTGGAAGGTGGTATGATGCAAGCCTGAAGGACAAAGACCAGGTGCAGGGAGGGGGAGACAACTCTCAGGGCAGGGTAACAACTGAACAGCAGAGACAGGTGACTGATGATCTGGTAGGGCGTCTGGGGACTCCAACATGAGGGTACCCCCTGCAAATGGCAGGACCCAATGAAAAATGGCTTCTGGACATCAGGGTGGCTCCTCAACTGACCCATTAATGGCTCATTTTCCAGCACATACATAACAACAGTCTGCCTGTGGTTGAATGAACCGCCAAACTTTAAATTTGCTAGGGAAGCAGAACCAAAGCATCGAGGCTCAGCTCGAAGATCCCCTGCTGTGAATACAGTATGGATTAATATTTGAAAAACAGATTTTTACACTCTTTACAGTTACTAAAGCACGTGTTAGTGGAAACAATCACTGTTTTTTAGATACTTCAAATCTGAAAAACAATGTCTACCTTAAGCCAGTGGTCATGGAAATCAAGAGTTTGTGCAGAGAAAACACAAAGGACCACCACCTGTATTTGAGAGATGACCACAAGTGTGGGAGATCACCTCTGTACTAAGACAAAAATATCCTTCTTTCCTGTGCAGAAGGCTCCATTTGGTTCACTGGTGATGATATGGTCATTAATACATGGTGGTAGATGATTATTGCTTCTACACAACTGAAACTGTAGGCAACAAACACAACCCTAAGTTCCTCACTTACAAAACATGAGAATATTTACTGAAGCCTCTTCTTGTTACATGCATCAGAATATTTGAGAAAAACGTGCTGTTTGGAAGCACATGTTTCCTACTGGATTTGATGTGCAACTACACACAAAGCATTTGATTCAGTCTCACTATAAACATTTTGACCTTTATCTCAACATTTGTAGCTTGGTGCTGTTTTTCAGTAGAGGACATTCCAGAAAACAGTTTAAGCATTAAATTGACAGACAGCCTCGGAGCTGTCTGATGGTTGAGGTCATTTTTTATGGTCAAGACTAACAAATGTTGTGTGTATCTTTTATTTTGAATGAGGGGATTAGATATGACAATCTATCAAAGTTTTTGATGTGTCATTTGTACATAATAGTGACATCTTTTGTAAAAGTATTGCCAATTAACATGGTCTGAAGAATAACTTGAAGCTAACATTCTGCATCAACAGATCTTTTCCTGAAAGCATTTATGTGGTCAGTTTGAGCAACAGGAGAAACAACAACAACAAAAAAAAACACCCCACCCCTTTACATTAAAAGCAGCCTTACTGGAGCACAGTTCAGTTACGGACATTGCAGACCTACAGTCACACGCACCATGAAGAACTTTACCTTGATAACGGCTTTATGTCTCTGCAGCTTTAGTGAGTACTGGCATTGAATTACTATCAACTGCATTTATAACACTAACTAACACACCAGAATAGACTCATTTAAAGGAATTGTTCATGTTCCTTTTCTTTTATTGAAAGTAAATCTTTTGTTGTCTCTGCTGTTTGTTTCAGGCTGGATATCTGCTTCAGTTTCTGAGTATCAGACTGTGGAGGGTCAGCCTGGTGAAGAAGTCACACTGCTGTGCTCCAACATGTCCAAATCAGCCTCTGTAACATTCTGGTTCAGACTGGTCAACAGAATGAAAATCAGCTGTATCTCTGTTATGATCGGTGCTGATGACAATGCTCAATACTGCGAGGGATTTTCAAACGGAAAATTTGAAATGACATTCAACATCTCTACATTCTTTCTCAAAATCAAACAAGTGGATTTATCTGACTCTGGACTGTATTTCTGTGGATTGTATGTTACTGGACGTCTATTTTTCAGGGTAATACATTTTAATGTTAAAGGTAAGGTCATTCTAAAGTCTTGTCTTTCTTTTGGTACCCATTCTTTAGTCATTTATGTTCATACTTTAAATATACTGTATTTTCATTATTGTCTTCTAACAACACAGGTAACAAAGTGACTATTTAAACATTGACAAAATGTGATTATGATTCAGATTTGTAAAAACTCAAGACTAAATTTATCTTCTTTCATTAAAAGACAGCGATGGGTCACATGATGACGTGGACGACAAGTGTAAAAGTAAGATTCTAAAGATTTCATTCATTGTGCAGATTATCAAATGTTTGAAGGTAAAACAGTTTAGCTAAATTCAGTTTGGTCCTTTTTAGAGTCTAACTTAATGATCTTTCTTGTAGAAGAGTCTGACGGAACAGCAAAGCTGACGAGTGTGATCCTGGGCGGTCTGACTGTTCTCCTTGTAATGGTCATCATTGGTCTGGCTGTTAAAGTCAAGAAACTTCAGACAGGTACTTCAGGAGAACTACAGGATGTCATATTTGTGGTTGATTGTTTTTATATGTTCTGCATAAATGTGTGTGTCAGTATGATGAAAAAGTACAAAACTGCTTTCAGCCTAAATGTAATACCAGCAAAGTTTAAAGTATTATCAGTTCATTAATTAGACATATTGTCTCTTTCATTCAGCTGCCAATGAAGAACAGAATCCACAACAGCGTGAGGTGAATCAAGTTTTATCGTATACAAATATATGTTTTAATAAGTTAAAGGTGGTAGCATCATGCCAAGTCGTGATTTAGTTTTTCTCACAATCTCAGCTATTTGACGTGTGTAACTGTGTGTACTCTTTACAGAATCTGGACTCTGATCACCTGAAAGATGCAGCACTGAGTTTGTATCCAGCAGCAATAAGAAACAGGAGGCCTGCATCAGAGAGAGAAGTGGAAACTCACGTTATTTATGCTGCCAGCAAATAGACTGAGAGTGGAACTGTAACTGCAGCTCAGAGGGGATCTGATGTTTTTATCATATTAATCTTTTGTGGGTGGATGGGGAAGTTACCATTTTCTTATTGAAAAATTATTTTTTTAAATATTTTTTTAAAAAAGTCAAATAAACAAATGACTAAAAATGTTATCTTTTTCCAACCGATTTTGCTCCCATGTTTCTCTCTCTCACTCTGTCTTGCTAATTTTATCTGACTTTGGTGACTGTCCAGATAGACAATAGATAGATGGAGGTTTGCAGCAGTGGAGGAGTGAGTGAGATACACATCACTTGTTTAACAGGAAGAGACAGCACAGTGTGGTCTGAGCACAACTGAGGTGAAAATCATGAGGCCTGTTAGATGAAAGTTTCTAAGAATAAAGTCTGAAATAAAGCAGTGAATACTGGCTGAGAAAATTTAAAGCCTCTAGAGACATTTGTATATATGTTTTTTGCAGAACATCAATGTGGAAACTGGATTTTTAACTATGATGTGAATGTGTTACATGTCTGAATAAAAAAAGTTTATTTTAAAAGGATTGGTAGTTGTATTTATGAATTTGATTTATGCCACCTACGTGTTTGTTGTTGCACTTTGCACTGTGGTGACAAACAGCGATGTCTGTATCAGTAAGATATCTGTATCTGTATCTTTACACTTCTGACAGACTCACATGTTATTTTATCTTCACGTTGTTTTTAAGCATCTATCAAACTTGTGAAAAGATGCCTGAAGCAGAGTAGCAGTTTTACAATTCACTCTACATTATGCACATGTTTAAGACATGACAGATCACAGCAAAACTACAGCAGGTGCATCTCCCATCCATCTGCACTGTGATATGCACTCAGTCTTCTCAATGCAGCTGCATTACTGTCTCCCTGCTAAACGTGGAGGCTAAAATCTTCTTCGGTATCATTGCGCAGAGGATGGCTGTATATCTGCGAAGAAATAAGTACATTGATACATCTGTACAGAAGGCAGGAATATCTGGGTTCTCTGGGTGCTTATAACATCCAGCATGATCTGGCACCACATCCAATCTGCAAAAGGTGGAGAAAGGGGACCTCAATGTAGTCTTTCTGGACCTCGTCAATGCCTTTGGTTCAGTGCCCCAGACCTCCTGTGGTCTGGCTTCAGCCACAGGACACCATCGCAGCCCTGGTTAAATCTTACTTCCAGGATCTGCAGTCCTGCAGTAGCAGAGAGCAACCCGTAGCTGCACCGAGTACCACTGCCATTTTGTGTCAAGTGTGATTTACATGTACACATATAGTTATATCTTTTACTCTTTTCTCAAGATATTAACGTTTCATGCACTTTAGTGATTTGTATGAGTTTACTGTCCTTATGCTATTTTGTGGTCACAGTAATATTAGAAAAAGCAAGGATTATGTCTGTATGTATTGGGTAAATACTGTGTAACCAAAAACATTTGTGCACTCTCTACAGAAAGAAGTATTTTGTTTTGTTTTGTGTTATTTTTCTAACAACTTATTAAAGTTCTTACTGAGGAAACAATGCTATCACTTTCGTGATTATTTATCCCCATTTTTCAGGGGCGTAACATTTTGGAGGAAGCTGGGATTGCTGTTCAGATGTCCGATGTCCACAACCTGGTCGCCGAATTCCAAGCCAGCTAAATCCCCACACTAAAAACCCAGGCAGGCTGCAGTGAGGAAGGTGTTGCTGTTGGAGGAGAGCTGGAAGCTGGTGGTTGAGTATGTGTCACCTGAGGCCAGTCAAAGATCAGGAACATTAAAGACCATCCGGTTCAGAGTCAGCTCCTGTACAGTGAGTTTCTCCTGTCCTGTCAACATGATAACCCTGGAAGCACTACAGGAAGAGGTAGCAGGACAGTTGCACACCCTGACTAGAGACAATTTACTGGAAATCTGTGATTTTCTCCACATCAGGCAGACAAAGATCAAATGTTAAAGGGAAAACCCGCATATCATTGGTGACTCACATTATGAAATACCTTGAAAGAGAGTGGCAGAGCTAGAAGACGATGGCATGTTGGAATTGTTGCTACTGAAAGACAAATTGCAGATATGATCAGTGGCATCGATAATGAAACAGCACAAGCTGAACACGATAGAGAAACAGAGGAACTAAGAACTGCACGAGAATTGGATATTGAGCAGATTACTACAGTTAATGGCGCTGTTAAAGACTCTGAATCAGCCCCACACCATTGTCGGCCCCCAAGTGAGCATGCAGCCCTCACCCAGTGCTCAGTCACAGCCAAGCTCATACTGGCACAAAGATTTCAAAATTTCTGGTCAAATAGGCGAACCAGGCCAGAGAGATAAACTGACATTTTCCAGCCTTGCTCTCAGTTTGAAAATGAACTAAACAGGGGTTATCCTGAGACAGAAATAGTAGATGCGGTAATCAGGGCTCTCTCTCCCGGTTCACAGCTACTTGGAGGGAAAACCTCACCTAACCCTTCCCACACTCAGACGCATCCTGCGCTCCCACTTCCAAGAGAAGAGCGCCACAGAGCTTTACAAGCAGCTAGCTTCAGCAGCACAGCATAGCAAAGAGACCCCTCAAAGCTTCCTAATGCGAGTCTTAGATCTTAGGCAGAAAGTACTGTTTGCGTCCCAAGAGTCAGAATCACGGCTTAAGTATGACCCAGTTCTAGTCCAGTGCATGTGTTTACACACTGTACTTACTGGTCTCCAGAATGACAGTATCAGGATATACATGCAGCCCCTCCTGCTAGATACTGAAACCTCAGATGAGCTTTTGCTGGAGAGGTTAAACTTTGCCCGTGCTAACAAGGGAGAAAGGAGAAACAAAGAAGTTTAGTGCCCCACAGCCAGCTACAATTGTAAGTGTAGTTTAGTCAGAAGATAAGCTACCTGCACAGTGCCCTGTGAAGGAAGCCAAAGCTAAGGTATCCTCTGAACTGTTAACCGAGTTGGCAGAACTTAAGAGAGGTGTCGCTTCTCTAAAAGGTCTCAGCAGAGATAGCTCAAATTAAAGAGACATTACAGCAGCTAATGTTTCTATCATGAAAGGCCTTCGATGCGGCCTTGCCACGACAAGGCATATCTGGTAGCAGGGAGAAGGACCCAAAATGCAGACAGGTAGACAGGAGCAGTACAAGGATTTATTTAGGGAACACAAAACTCACACAAACTCAGGGACAGACACACAGGGAATCCACAGGAGCGAGACACAAGGAGAACGTCCAACACATCAAACACAGGAACATCAGTGATATAAAAATCCAAACGCAGGGAAACGTGCACATATGGAAACGCAGACAATGACGCCACAGAGAACAAACGGAGAGGACCGGTATATATAGGGGAGGAAACAATGAGGGAAACAGACACAGGTGAGTAACAAGACACAGGTGCAATCAATCAAAAAGGGCGGGAAAAGAACAAAGACAGGAAATAAACAGCACACAATGAAACAAGAACAGTAATTTCAAAGTAAAACAGGAAACACAAAACCAAAAAACACACAAGTCCACACTAGGGTCCTTGGGATCATGACAGTTTCAGTCACAGCCCTATGTCACACGTTCAGTTAGGAGGCCAGGTGGGGACTCCCAGCCACCTGTTTTCACAGCAGCAGCAGTATTACCACAACCACAGCAACTACAGCCAGCCCCAAGCACCTACTCCAATACAGCCTCAGTATGCACCTCACCTGTACACCAACCGCTATGGTCATCCTCCAAAGAGGTGTTTTGTCTGCCAGCAGACCGGAACAGATGAATGTTGCATGCATTGCTACCGATGTGGGAGTGGAGAACATTTTCAAGCGGGGTGTAAGATCAGAGGAATCCGACCGTCAAGAGAGGCACCTTTAAACGGGAAATGGTTACCCCTGTGAGACGAGTGTTAACCATAGCCAGCAAAAAGTCCCAGAAATGTGCAAATTGTGATTATCTATTATTTGGACAGAATAGTCTCCGCAGAGGGCAGCAGAGTTGATCCGGCTTATTTTGAAGCAGTTAGAGCATTGAAAGACATCAGACCACAGAATGTGGGCCAGCTCCAGGAAAATGCTTGGTCTGCTCACCTACTACAGACAGTACATCAAAGACTTCTCCAGGAAGGCCAGCTGTCTCTATGACCTTCTGAAGGCAGATCCAGAAGAAGCCCCTGGCAACCCAAGGAAAACAAAAGCAAAGAAAGTAAGCCATGTTGTGCCCTCAAACAAGACAATCATATGGACTGATAATCACCAACAGACACTAGAACAGCTGATTGACTGTTTGCTCCACCCACCAGTGTTAGGTTTCCCTGATTTCACTCAGCCATTCATTGTATGCACTGATGCATCACACCAAGGCTTGGGAGCAGTACTGTATCAAAGGCAAGAAGGCAAGCTGAAGGTCATTGCCTATGGCTCTCGCACATAAACAACAGCTGAGAAGAACTATCACTACCATGCAGGCAAGCTAGAATTTCTAGCTCTGAAATGGGCAATCACTGACAAGTTTTGCGATTATTTGTACTATGCCCCAACCTTCACTGTGTATAGCGACAACAACCCCCTCACTTACATCCTGTCCACTGCAAAACTGAACGCGACCACTTCCAGGTGCGTTGCAGAGTTGGCTGATTTCCACTTTACAATAAAGTACAGGCCAGGGAGGGTGAACGGTGATGCAGACGCTTTGTCGAGGATGCTGCTGGATGTAGAGTCACTGATGAGCGAATGTTTTAAGGAGCTGCCACCTGACACCATCGCTGCCACGATCCAAGCAGTCGAGGTACAGAAAGAGTCCCTTGCAACCTGGTCACTGTCGGCTGTATCTACGTCAGTCTCAGCTGAAGATGAGACAGCCACTGCATCAATTAGCCCCATACCAAAAGATCAGTTAAGAAAGACACAAAAATCTGATCCAGTCATTTGTCCCGTGCTAGATTGCAAACTGTCAGGTTCCAAACTCCCAGTTAGAGAGCTAAAAGCATTCAGCCCAAAGACAAAATGCCTGTTCAGAGAATGGGACAAACTGACACTTGATGGTTACGTCATTCTGTATAGGACCACCACAGCCCGCAAGCAGTTTGTTCTACCAGAGCAATACAAAGGAAAAGTGCTGGAAGAGCTGCACAATAACATGGGTTTACCAGGGTGCTGAGCGCACATTGAGCACTATGTGACTAAAGCTTGTACCTACCTCAAACAGAAAATAACATGCCATGAAACGAGAGCTCCCCTGACAAATATTGTGACAACACAGCCCTTTGAACTGGTATGTATTGATTTCCTCCATCTTGACAGATGCAAAGGCGGATATGAGTACATCCTTGTCATTGTTGATTGACGTGTTTTGCTCAAGCGTACGCCACCACATCAAAGTCAGGAAAAACTGTTGCAAACCTCATCTTCAATGACTTTGCCCTGAAGTTTGGTTTCCCCTCCCGTATCCACCATGACCAACGGGGAGAATTTGAAAATCAGTTGTTCTCTCAGTTAAAGAAACTCAGTGACATGGCCAGGTCCAAAACAACACCCTATCACCCAATGGGTAATGGTAAAGTGGAGCGGATGAACAGAACATTGTTGCAGATGCTGAAGACACTGACTGAGACACAGAACTCAAACTGGAAGGAGTCCTGAACAAACTGGTTTATGCCTATAACTTTACAAACTTTACAAAAGGAAATGCTCAGAAAGCTGCTGAAAGGAGTAAAAGAGAGTATGACACAAAAGTAAGGAGTTCAGTGCTGCAGCCTGGTGAGCGAGTCCTGGTCAAAAACACCAAGAGGAGGCCTAGGTAAACTCCGTGACTATTAGGAAGACACAGTTCACACAGTAGTGAGACAAATGGGGTCTGACCTGCCGATTTATGAAGTGAGACCAGAAAAGGCTAAGGGACGCTCCAGGGTTTTGCACAGAAATGTGCTCATGTCCTGTGATCACTTACCTTTTGAGACACAACCAGAAGTAACTAAAGAGGACAAAAGTAAACAGAAAAGGAGACAACAGCTTACATCACAGCCTCGAGTCTGATGAAGACAGTGGGGATGAATATGACCTTCACAATGAGCCACTGATATGTCAAACCAGAAATTAAGCCTGAATGCAGGAACATGGTACCTGGACTGGTACCATGGATGCCACAGCTACAGTCATACTACCTTCAGCCACCCTGTATGTATGGACTCCAACAAACATGAGTCTACAGCATCTAATGTTTAATTAGGACCATGTACTATTTGCAGACTGTTAATAGGCTGTTACCAGAGACAATTCATGGACTGTTTTCACAGACTGTTGTCATGGACAATTTCCAGACTACTCATGCATCATCTTTCTTTCATTATTGAAACTGATGGACTGTTGATCAGAAGTATGTGGAAAGACTGTTTATGGACTGTTTATACAGTGGTCAGTCAACAGATATGGACTGTGAATATGAATTGTTGACTGTATTTGAACTGTGACCCTTGACCTTTGTTTAAGTACCAGCTTACAGAAGAAGATCTCCAATGTCAAGTTCATAAACGACTGGAAAAAAAGAGACAATGTTTGATTTGATGTCGGGACGATATTTATTTTGTAGGAGAGAGTGTGACAAGTAAAAATAATACACTCATAGTGTCATGATCCCAAGGACTCTTGTTTTGGACTTGTGTGTGTCTTTCATGTTTCCTGTTTTATTTTGAAACCCCTGCTCTTGTGTTCGTGTGTGCCTTTTTCACTTCCTGTCATTGTTCTGTTTCCTGCCGTTTTGGATTGTGTTCACCTGTGTCTTGTGACTCACCTGCCCGTTTCCCTCGTTGTCTTTTCCCTATATATACCGGTCCTCTCCGTTTGTTCTTTGTCACGTCATTGTGTGTTCTTGATGTCCTGTTCCTGCGTTTTCCTGTGGTTTTTCGTGGATTAATAAACATTTGGACATATTCAGCTTCCTTGCCTCCTCTGCATCTGTCTGCATTTGGGTCCTTCTCCCTGCTGCCAGTATGGCAAGTAAAAATAATACACTCATAGCCTGTTTACAAGTTTAAAAAGCATAGTAAGTTCATGGTCTGTAATGTTAAAATCGGTAACTAGCTTAAAAAGTTAGTACAATAAGTAAAAGTTCATGACGATTGACTAAAACCATAAAATTGGGTAATGTAGTTAAAATCTGTCACCTGTTAAAATGCTAAAAAGTTGTTTATTACATTGTTTACTTCATTCTTCATTGTTTCAGTTAAGATATGGAAGTGTTGATCTGTGATCTACATGGTGATCTTATCCTATGATAGATTACTCTTGTCTCCACCAAAGTTAAATAAGGCTGTAATCACACGTTAACATGTCCAGAGTTTGTGTGCCAGTTTGAGTAAATTAGAGTCAAGTTTTTGTTAAGTGTAGTAAAGTGTAAATGTGAATGAGAGCCCCTGCTCTGTAGCAGAGAGCAACCCGTAGCTGCACCGAGCACCGCTGCCATTTTGTGCCAAGTGTGATTAACATGTACACATATTGTTGTATCTTTTGCACTTTTCTCAAGATATTAACGTTTCATTCACTAAGCTAGTGGAATCAGTCATTATTTTTTAGATCTTTAAAATCTGAAAAACAATTACCAAATGAAGTCAACTGTAATGGATATCAAGAGTTTGTACAGAGAAAACACAAAGGACCACCGCCTGTATTTGAGAGATGACCACAAGTGTGGGAGATCACCTCTGTAATAAGACAAAAATATCCTTCTTTCCTGTGCAGAAAGCTCCATTTGGTTCACTGGTGATGATATGGTCATTAATACATGGTGGTAGATGATTATTGCTTCTACACAACTGAAACTGTAGGCAACAAACACAACCCTAAGTTCCTCACTTACAAAACATGAGAATATTTACTGAAGCCTCTGCATGTTACATGCATCAGAATATTTGAGAAAAATGTGCTGTTTGGAAGCACATGTTTCCTACTGGATTTGATGTGCAACTACACACAAAGCATTTGATTCAGTCTCACTATAAGCATTTTGACCTTTATCTCAACATTTGTAGCTTGGTGCTGTTTTTCAGTAGAGGACAGTCCAGAAAACAGTTTAAGCATTAAATTGACAGACAGCCTCGGAGCTGTCTGATGGTTGAGGTCATTTTTTATGGTCAAGACTAACAAATGTTGTGTGTATCTTTTATTTTGAATGAGGGGATTAGATATGACAATCTATCAAAGTTTTTGATGTGTCATTTGTACATAATAGTGACATCTTTTGTAAAAGTATTGCCAAATAACATGGTCTGAAGAATAACTTGAAGCTAACATTCTGCATCAACAGATCTTTTCCTGAAAGCATTTATGTGGTCAGTTTGAGCAACAGGAGAAACAACAACAACAAAAAAAAAGAACACCCCACCCCTTTACATTAAAAGCAGCCTTACTGGAGCACAGTTCAGTTACGGACATTGCAGACCTACAGTCACACGCACCATGAAGAACTTTACCTTGATAACGGCTTTATGTCTCTGCAGCTTTAGTGAGTACTGGCATTGAATTACTCTCAACTGCATTTATAACACTAACTAACACACCAGAATAGACTCATTTAAAGGAATTGTTCATGTTCCTTTTCTTTTATTGAAAGTAAATCTTTTGTTGTCTCTGCTGTTTGTTTCAGGCTGGATATCTGCTTCAGTTTCTGAGTATCAGACTGTGGAGGGTCAGCCTGGTGAAGAAGTCACACTGCTGTGCTCCAACATGTCCAAATCAGCCTCTGTAACATTCTGGTTCAGACTGGTCAACAGAATGAAAATCAGCTGTATCTCTGTTATGATCGGTGCTGATGACAATGCTACATACTGCGAGGGATTTTCAAACGGAAAATTTGAAATGACATTCAACATCTCTACTGTCTTTCTCAAAATCAAACAAGTGGATTTATCTGACTCTGGACTGTATTTCTGTGGATTGTATGTTACTGGACGTCTATTTTTCAGGGTAATACATTTTAATGTTAAAGGTAAGGTCATTCTAAAGTCTTGTCTTTCTTTTGGTACCCATTCTTTAGTCATTTATGTTTATACTTTAAATATACTGTATTTTCATTATTGTCTTCTAACAACACAGGTAAAGTGACTATTTAAACATTGACAAAATGTGATTATGATTCAGATTTGTAAAAACTCAAGACTAAATTTATCTTCTTTCATTAAAAGACAGCAAAGGGTCACATGATGACGTGGACGACAAGTGTAAAAGTAAGATTCTAAAGATTTCATTCATTGTGCAGATTATCAAATGTTTGAAGGTAAAACAGTTTAGCTAAATTCAGTTTGGTCCTTTTTAGAGTCTAACTTAATGATCTTTCTTGTAGAAGAGTCTGACGGAACAGCAAATCTGACAAGTGTGATCCTGGGCGGTCTGACTGTTCTCCTTGTAATGGTCATCATTGGTCTGGTTGTTAAAAACAGGAAACTTCACACAGGTACTATTTCAGAGCTACTGTGTCTATCTTATATTTGGTTTTGTTGCCAGTGGAAATTCTCTTAAACTTGTTGGAAATGCCAAACTCCTGGTTTACCAAAGACGATCAATGAACTGACCAGATGTATTGTTTCTGTCACTTAGCTGATAAAGAAGAACAGAATCCAGAGCAAAGTGAGGTAAATCCAATTTTAACATTTACTTTTATATATTGTTTGATAGAGCCTGATCGAAAAATATCCGGGATTATACTGTATCGGCTAAAATTAGCTTGTCACTGACATATTAGTGTATTTGTATATATGTATATATTTGTATTGTGTATATTTGGGCCGATAAGTAACAAGCAATTGCAGTCCAGAAATGCCAGAATTATGTTTGAGGTATTTTAGACACCATGTCTCCTTTTAATAATTTGTCCATCAGAGAGCACTAACAAGTTTAATTTCAACTGTGAAATGTCCTGCTCAGTAAATATCTTTGTCACAATCATTTAAAGAACAAATTAAATGGAGTCTTATCAGAAACATTTGGTAATCGTATGTGTTTAAACAGGAATATTGGCCAAATATTGGTATTGGGATTAAAATCTTGTCAAGTCACCACATTAAGACTGTAAATACTCTTTTCACAGAACGTACGCTCTGATGACCTGAACTACGCAGCAGTGACATTTCGACCAAAAGCAAAGAGAAGAGAGCTGGAGCCAAATGTTATTTATGCTGCCACCAGATAGACTCAGGAGGCCACTGGAACTGACGCTGTGTCATATTAATGTGCTCTGGGGCTTTTGTATGGCTTGTTGGTGAGAGGAATAACCACTCTTGCCAAAACACTTCTGCAATAAAGATGTTCATTCATTTGCAAGTGTCTTCATACTGCAGAACTTTATTTCTCAGCATTTCCTTACTCTCAGTCAGTCTTTTTAGCAACAAAACATATGACGTTGATGTTTGATGTAGGATGAGTCACTAAGAGCATTGATGTATGTCCAGAATGTCTTATAGTGAGAGTTAGATGGAGGAGTGAGTGAGGTACACATCACTTGTTTAACAGGAAGAGACAGCACAGTGTGGTCTGAGCACAACTGAGGTGAAAATCATGAGGCCTGTTAGAACAACGTTTCTAAGAATAAAGTCTGAAATGAAGCAGTGAATACTGGCTGAATTAAAATACTTTATTTAATTAAAAAGATGTTCAAAAGATTGGTAGTTGTATTTATGAATATGATTTGACACCTACATGCCCGTTGTTGCACTTTAGTGATAAACCGCAATGTCTGTATCAGGAAGATATCTGTATCTGTATCTTTACACTAATGACAGACTCACATGCTATTTAATCTTCACATAGTTTTTAAGCATCTATCAAACTTGTGAGAAGATGCCTGAAGCAGAGGGGCACTTTTACAATTCACTCTACATTATGCACATGTTTAAGACATGACAGATCACAGCAAAACTACAGCAGGTGCAGCAAACTACAATCCAAGTCACGCAGCATCTCGATTGTCAAGGGAGCACTCTCATGACCCCATCCCAGCAGTTTCCAAGCAGCCTGTAAAAAGTCTTGGAAGGTGGTATGATGCAAGCCTGAAGGGCAAAGACCAGGTGCAGGGAGAGGGAGACAACTCTCAGGGCAGGGTAACTACCGAACAGCAGAGACAAGTGAATGATGATCTGGTTGGGTGTCTGGGGACTCCAACACGAGGGAACCCCCTGAAAATGGCAAGGCGGGGCCCAATGAAAAATGGCTTCTGGACATCAGGGTGGCTCCTCAAGTAGCCCATTAATGTCTCATTTTCCAGCACATACATAACAACAGTCTGCCTGTGGTTGAATGAACTGCCAAACTTTAAATGTGCTAGGGAAGCAGAACCAAAGCATCGAGGCTCAGCTCTAGGATCCCCTGCTGTGAAGACGGTATGTATTAATTGTGGTGGAAATTGTGTATTTCCTTTGAAGAAGTGAGCAAATAAAAAGAAGATTCAACAAGCCGTTGTCTTTTGTATATTAAATTAATAAAAGAATGAAACAATCAGATGAAATGGAAAATAAGGATGGAAAAAAAGTAAATGAAAGGGGGGTGCAGGCGAGCACATAGTGTCAATCCGATTTCCCTTGGATTGACACTGTGTGCCAGGCCCTCCTGCAAAACGAATGGCTCAAAGCTTGAACCAAGGGAACCTGTTTCCTGACACGCCGTGTAGGTCAGCGACACACAGCTTTGAGGGCCAGGCTGTCATGCAGGCATCACAGGAGGAATTGGTGACCTCCCTCACTGTGAAGTTTACCATCAGATGCCAAAAGTTAATGCTGTCACCCGGAGGGGAAAGTGAGCGTTTGGTGCGACTGTGATGAGTGAAGTTATCAGTCTGGCTGGCGGTGGAATTTGTGTGACTACCTGACTGCTCACATACAATGATGATGGAAGTCACTATGATGGCAGTTAAAGACACACAAAAGCAAAGGCCCCCCCTCAGGCCACATCCCAGTCGCCTGAACGGGTGCCATGGTCGATTCCTCTCAGCCGGTGGCGCCATCATTCACCAGTAGGGACTCCGCTCCACACTCAGAAAGAACACAGTTTACTTGCAGCTTGAGAAGCCAGGGGGCGAGCAAAGCTCTAAACGCACCCCTCCCTTCTCTCCCCCCCCAGTTTCAGAGGCACTTGTTGGTAGCCTGGTGCTACTAGTTGGAGGAGGGCGCTTTTTTCGCCCCTCTCTCTTGATGAGCGGCTCGGCAGGCCGTGTGTTGGAGGAGAGCGCTCTTTCACCCCTCACTCATGGTGGTGTTGGTCACCTTAGGAGCAGTGTTCCACCTACACTCCTGACGAATCCTCAACGCGTTGTGGTGACTTGTTGGCCACTTAATGCCTCTCTTGGGCAGTGGCTTGCTTGTGCGGGGGGATGTCCCCGCTTGGCTCTAGGATGGCCTTACAATGGCTGTCGTGCACCCACGTAGCTTTCCCTGTGACCTTAACTGCAGTCTCCATGGTTAGGAGCACCTGGAATGGTCTGCAGTACCGTCTTTGTTTCCAGTGGCGCCTGTCCTGGAGGCGCCACCTGGTTTCAGGTGGTGCAGGTACCCATCTGCTGCTCATGGCAGGGCACACTTAACCTGTGAATGCAATGCTGAGAGAGTTGCAGAAAGGTTGGCACAATATCTCAACATATCATCATCACATGAAGTTGTATTAGGAAGAAACGTTTTTTTAGGCCCTATGCCCGTTTGGGGTGGTCTACCAAACAGGATCTCAAATGGGCTCAAACCATGTTTGTTCCTAACTCGTGTGCGCATGTGAAACAACACCAGTGGCAGGGCCTTCACCCAAGTCAGCCCTGTTTCATCACAACATTTTGCCAATTTTGTCTTGATGGTGCCGTTTTCTCTCTCCACTGCACCTGTGCTTTGGGGATGATATGAACAATGGTGGCGTATGTCAAAACCCAGATAATGTATAACATCCTGCAAGGCTTCATTCACAAATGCAGGTCCATTATCACTGCTAATTACACTTGGTATTCCCCAGCGTGGAATAATTTCAGTTAAAAGAGCCTTCGCCACTGCCTTTGCATCCTGTTTTGGGGAAGGAAACACTTCAACCCATTTATTGAACATATCAATCATCACAAGACAATATTTCTTCCCTTCACATGGTGTCAACTGAATGAAATCAATCATAACATGATCAAATGGCCTGTTTGGTGGTGGGTGGCCTGCAGGTGGCATATGAAAAGCCCCTGAGGCATTGTTAGCTGCACAAACTCTTGAGCAAACACTGAGAAACCTCTTGTGTACCACGCTGAATTGATGGCAGCACACATTCCCCCTTTGCCTGCGTGATCTCTGCCATGCGTCAATTTGGCATAGCAGTTAAAGAGGGCATGGGGCAAACAGCGCTTGTCATCCAGCCCCACCAAAATGTTATTAGTAAATGTAGCACCCGATTTAGCCCAACATGCACGTTCCTGTGGTGTGGGGTGGAAAGAGTTTGTAAAACTGAAACATCAGTGTGTGGCTCGATCTCTTCAGGTGTACCTAGCAAACAGGAAAGAAAATAGGTGTTACCAGTCACAGCTGCTGCCTTAGCAGCTGCGCCTGCGGCTGCATTTCCTGCAGAGATAGGATCAGGGTTATTTGTATGAGCTTCACATTACATTACCGCAATGGCTGAAGGGAGCAGAATGGCATCCAGCATGGCCGACACCAGGCGGTGGTGGTTTTTTGGGCTTGCCTTTTGCCAATTTGCAAGCTTCAGTGAGAGCTACTAGTTCTGCTGTCTGTGCAGACAGATTTGATGGTAATTTTCCACTGAACAATGTTTCATGTGGAGTAACAACTGCACAGCCCACCAACCCTTCACCTGTGTCCGGGGAGCGGGATGCCGATCCGTCGACAAACAGCTCCATGTCTGCATTTGGAAGGGGAGAGGAGGACAGGTCAGGTCTAGGTGTGCAGACCTGATCAATGGACACAATACAGTCATGTGGTTCACCATCTGCTAGAGTAGGGAAGAGAGTTGCAGGGTTAAGTACATTACACCTTAAGTGAGGTCACTGTACCCCACAATGTCACGTGGTGCAAGTACAGCTTTTTCTGCTGCAGCTACTGCCCTAAGGCACAGAGGGAAGCCAGCTGCAACAGGATCAAGTTTTGTTGAGAAGTAAGCCACTGGTCTTTGTTTACCTCCATGGCTTCGTGTCAAAACAGATGTCATGTAACCGTCTTTTGGTCCACAAACTGAGTAAACGGTTGGTCCGGTTTGTAGTGCGCCCTTTAAGTCAGTAAAGGCTTTGTCAGCGTCCTCGGTCCAAGTCAGTAAGTCATGCGCATTTAGATTTTTACCATGAATCATGGAAGAGAGAGCTGCCTCCTTTTCTGAGTAATTTGGGATCCACTGTCTACAATATAACGTCATGCCTAAGAAACTCATCATTTGATTTTGGTTTTTGGCTTTGGTACAGACTGTATGGCCTGTACGCGTTTGGGAGAGAGGGATTTGCCCTCTGCTGTGATCACATGTCCCAAATATGTCACACTAGTTTGAGCAAATTGTAATTTGGACAGGCTAGCCTTGTGACCATTGTCAGGCAGATGTTTTAGCAGAACAACGGTGTCAGATTTGCATGCTTCTTTTGATGGACTACAGATCATAAGGTCATCAACATATTGCAACAAGATGGACTCCCCGGGGAGATGTAGGCTTTGCAAATTGTCTCGCAGTGCACTGTGAAAGACGGCGGGACTTTCTAAAAGTCCGTAGGTGTTCTACTCCAGGTGTAGCCTTTACCGTTAAAGGAGACGGCAAACTAGTACTGACTATCTTTATCTACTGGTATGGAGAAAAAAGCGTTTGCCAAATCAACTACTGAAAATTCTTCCTGTTTTAGGGGATACTGCTTCTGGCACGGCCGAAAATCAAACTTAGGGAGAACTACCAGAGGCGTGGCACCCTTCATCAGGCCTACGTCATATTTATGACGCGCCACAATTCAGATGGCACCTCTGACAGTTCAGCCATGTCAACACGTGTTTCTTTTAACATGGTGCGCGAAAAATGCCCCACCAGAACGAGCTCAATACTTCCTTCCTTTGACACTCAGTGAATGTCAATACTGTTTTGTATACATCACCAGTCCCGCTATACAGCATCCAGGGATCCCCCTTTCCGGGCCTGTAGTCAGTCAATTTCCTCTGAGCGCTGATCCACGGTCCCAAATCCCTCAACTGCTACCCAGCAGGCTTGGCCAGCGGTATGTGTGGACACAAATCCCTGCACAACTGCTTCTGTTCAGGGGACAAAGACACAGAAACAGCAGCAGAAAACATGCTTTAAACACAATCTTTCCACTCTCTGGCTTTCCCTATACCATTTTTCATGTTTGGCCTTATGCCCTAGTGAGATAAATGCTGTGCAGCGTGACTCATGTTGTGGTTTTAAGTCTGCGTGTGTGTGTGTGTGTGTGTGTGTGTCATGTTCGTGTGCTTCCAGCACTAGCCGATTGTTTATAGAACATGTTGCTGCTTCTCACAGTCGCCACTGATAGACATAAAGCACATATCTAGACTATATTTAACTATTAGTTCTTTAACAGTTAAAAATGTTGTCACTGTTACTGTTACTTTATTTAATAGTCCAACCAATTTTCACTTGCTGTTTCCATCACTTCCACAATCCCAAGGATTTACCGATCCCTTTGTTGACTTCACAAATCCCCACTTTTCCTCTTCCCTTTTTTTGTCAAGGTTTAATCAATAACTTAATTATATGAACGGATAATTTAAACAACTACATCAGTGCGCTATGTCTCTGAGTTTGACATTCTCCCTTGTAATACAATCATTGCTTCCTGCAATAATTTAACTCAGCACCTGAATGCCTACTGTGCTACAATAGTCAAAACTCTTAACATAACTCACCAGTTATAATCCCAGGTTTTCCTAAACCCTGTAAAACCAATAGATCTCCAATATCTATTTATCAATGTTGTTAAATTGCCATTATTCAATTATTTTCCTTTTGCCGTTCATTTTGTAATAATCAGTTAGAGATTGTGACTCACCAATGTGTGTGTGTGTGTGTGTGTGTGTGTGTGTGTGTGCACAGACTGGTCTGTCACTGGACTCCGTCCCCCCACCTCCAGCTCTCTGTCCGATGTGTGAAATGGCTTGTTGTCCCCCTCTCTGTTGTTGGGACAGTCTTCTTGCGCTGGCTTGGCCGCAGCCGTGGCAAACATTGAGGCCATAGGCACCTTAGTCACCACCAGAACCTGTCACCTCTTCTTCTGCCTTGTTCCTTATCTTGCAATTGATCTTCTTTATGTTCCGCGTGTTCAGGTATGGTCTGCAGAGATGCTGTTTTTCACAAAATACAGCTTTCCTTCACTCAGGCAGTGATTTCTGGTTTCATGTGTCCCAGAAAATGTTCCTTTAAGTGGACTTCATAGGGCTCCAATGCCGTGGCCCCCATGGATCCCCTCTGCAGACCACTGTGTGTCAAAAGCAAGTGTGATGCCTGACAGAAAGGCGCTGCATGTCTCGCTTTGCGCCTTAGACATAGCAGTGATGTGTGTCAGATTAATTCCGGTAAGAAAGGTTTCTTTGCAGGTGGCAATCAGTCCGGTGACAGTGTCTCTGTATTGGGCATTATCAGCGTGGTTGTGTCAGCCCTCGACAGTCTGTACTCCATGACTCCCTCACCATTTAAGAATGCTGTGATTTTATGGACATCATGCTTGAGCATCTTGTTCATTAGACGCCATTGTGGGAAATTTTATTCACCAAATGTGGTATAATATTGATGAATCACTATTGAATCATTGCAGGGTAAGGTCAGAGAGGTCAAATAAGTCATAATTAATATTACAGTATTATGTATAAGTCAATCAAAGTCAATCATATTGATAATGGTTAGGTAAAGTCAGGTTCAGTCAGGTTCAGTCATAATCATGATGTAGTCATGTGTTGTTTGATGTGGGCATAATCACAGAAGTCTTGTATTCTTTTAATTAAGTGCAGCAGCTGACAGTGGAAGGTTAGAGTGTATGAGACAAAGGAGTATTATTCTGAGGACAGTGGGAAAGAGTCCTAGAGTGAAAACAAGCAGTTCCTCAGTTGATACAAATAAAATATAGTGTGGCCTAACAATGTAGCATGATCTATAAGGATATAACTGTATGATGAATCACTGGAAGTCTGAGAGTGCATAGCCAGGTGAAATCATCAGAGCCAGGCGAGCTGTGTGCACACAGTCGACACTAAGGACCACATTGACCTGCTAAAAGAACACAATGACCTTTAAGGAGTGTACAAAATCAGATGAAAGGCAGGAAACATGAAACAGAACTAATAAAGCACGAATAGCAGAGAAAGGATGTTATGAAAAACACAGAGGAAACATGAAACAGAACTAATAAAGCACCAATAGTAGAGAAAGGATGTTATGAAAAACACAGAGGAAACATGAAACAGAACTAATAAAGCACCAATAGTAGAGAAAGGATGTTATGAAAAACACAGAGAGCTCCAGCAGTATGATTTTTTTTTAAAACAGACAAAGTCATGAATAAACACCATTAGCCAATGATCAATGAGGTCAGGCCTTTGGGATGTGGGATTCACCTGGACTTTGACACGATAATCTATTATGATCCAATTAGGTTAGCCTTGTTGCCAGAATCATCTAGAAAGATGACACCATTATGTTTTGAATAAAGAGAAATTGGTTAAAAGAAAAATGATGGTGTCTGGCATGAGATGTAAAGAATAGCAGTTCAAGGTCAAGAGGTGGTACCATACTGTTGGGAGCACAGAAGGAGGGGTAACAAGAAGAGCATGAACAGTTTGAAAACATCACAGAAATTAGGCCAAGGTCAGCAGGTGGTTATGCAACTTTGAGCCCACAGAAGGAGGGGTGAAATGGCTATAAAAGAAGATGTGTGCATTGGATTGTCAGTTACTTCATGGACTGACTCAGGTTTGTCTGTGCTTGTACGCTTGACTGTTGGTTGCTCCATGAACTAACTCGGGTTTGCTGTACTTGTTGATTTGTCAGTAAACTCTATTCATATTAGAAGTCTTTTGACTCAGTTGAATTATTTTTGAGTATTGAAGTGCTTATAGTGTGGTGAAGATCCTGAAGACATCTGGCCCATCTTTGGGATTTTCCTACCACACCATGGGTTTCATTCCCGGACCTCTTTTGACAGCCTGCCTCATTGTTGGTCGACATCGTGAAGGAGTTTCCTCCTTTCTTTCCATCCTGGCCGGGTTTTGGGTTTTACATCAGGCTGTGAAGGCGGCTTCGGTTCCACGGTGGTATGTGCAGACATTGTTTCTTTGACGGTGCAATCTCCTTCCTGTGCCGCTGTGCCATCGGTGCCATTTCAGTCTGGAGCATATGGAGGGAGAGGAGCGGAATCCAGGTCTGGACCCAACCGGAACTGATTTCGTGATTTGCGTACCTCGGACAGAGAAGAATATAATGAGTTAGCTTGTTCTTGTGTATTTTCCTGCACATTAGTCTGTTTCTCATTTTTTCCCTTAGCTTGACTTTTGTTCCAACTCTTTCCCTTTCTCGCAACTTCTGCTTTCTCTTTCCACATACTACAAGCTCTCCAGTCAGCCTTGAATGGTTTGTTTTCTTTGTTGTTATCTGGACATGGCTGCATGCTCCTCTGTGTCTGTCTGCTCTTTTCATCTCCAAACATGCCTTTAGCTGGTTTATCTGATTGAGACTAAAACTTCCCTTTTTTTGGAAAAACCCAATTGCACCCACTTATCAAATTGCCCCATAAACATTTCGTCTTTTTCAGTCATATATTTTATGATTGGTGGAAGGATTCTGGGACCCGTGTTCCCCCCAGGCACTTTACTCTGACTTTGCCCATCTCTGATTAATTTGTCTCTTGTATTACACAGAGTATACTGGTCCACCTATCCGGCGGATACACCAGTCACTCTTGAACACTACAACATTAACCAAGACACATCTGTCTGCATAGGTTGTTTCGTCTCTTGCCTCACAGGATACTGGTCCAATTCTCTTTCAAATTGGATACACCGATACCTCCGTGATACTACAAAACCATTCCCTTATGCAAGATTTCACCGGTGTACCCCCGGATAAACTGAGCCCCCTCTACTAATATACAACACAATTATTTGTTCACTTCTCACCGTGGGAGATCTTTTGCCAAATCCAGGATTGGAGCAAACACCAGGGCTCCGTCCGAGGACAGTTTCTCACCCGTAGGGAGGAATCTTCCTTTGTAAGCTGGCCTCTGTTCTCCACGGAGTCCAGATCAAACGTCCAATCCCATCCTCGTCGCCAAGTTTGTGGTGGAAATTGTGTATTTCCTTTGAAGAAGTGAACAAATAAAATGAAGATCCAACAAGCCATTTTCTTTTGTATATTTAATTAAGAAAAGAATGAAACAATCAGATGAAATGGAAAATAAGGATTAAAAAAAAGTAAATGGGGGGGGGCAGGCAAAACACAGAGCCAATCGGATTTCAGCTGAAGGACAGAGATCATGCACCAAAATGCATATGAAGTGTCTGACCAAGAAGGAAAGATGCTGTCACATACTTATAACCTACATAGTAGGCAGACATATCAGAGTACAGAATCACCTCTAACAAAGATAGTCTGTCTCCAGCTAACTTTCCCTGCCCAAGGCTGGAAACCCAGGGCAGACTGTCCTCCAGACTGCAGCTGTCCTCCCTCCCGGTTGCAAACAATTTGTCCTTCAGCAACAACACCCAACCAAGATACCAATGTACCTTACGACAGAGATAACCCGAGACAGAAATTATCTAAGTATGTAGAATTAAGACTGACTGACTAGAAAAACAAGTTATCACACTAAACATATCTAGTAAAGAGGAAAAGAGAAATTTTGCCCTTACATTAATGTGTTTAAAACACAGATTGTTACACTCTTTACAGTCACTAAAGCATGTGCTAGTGGAAACAATCAGTATTTTTTAGATCCTTAAAGAACTTATGTCAACTTATGTCAACGATTATGGAAATCAAGAGTTTGTGCAGAGAAAACACAAAGGACCACCACCTGTATCTGAGAGATGACCACGAGCGTGGGAGATCACCTCTGTACTAAGACAAAAATATCCTTCTTTCCTGTGCAGAAAGCTCCATTTGGTTCACTGGTGATGATATGATCATTAATACATGGTGACAGATGATTATTGCTTCTACACAACTGAAACTGTAGGCAACATAAACACAACTTGAAGTTCCTCACTTACAAAACGTGAGAATATTTATTGAAGCCTCTGCATGTTACATGCATCAGAATATTTGAGAAAAATGTGCTGTTTGGAAGCACATTTCTTACTGGATTTAATGTGCAACTACACACAGAGCATTTGATTCAGTCTCACTAAGCATTTTGACTGTTATATCAACATTTGTAGCTTGGTGCTGTTTTTCAGTAGAGGACAGTCCAGAAAACAGTTTAAGCATTAAATTTATAGACAGCCTCGGAGCTGTCTGATGGTTGAGGTCATTTTATGGTCAAGACTAACAAATGTTGTGTGTATCTTTTATTTTGGATGAGAGGATTAGATTTGACAATCTTACATAAAGATTTCGATCTTCATCTTTTGTAAAAGTATTGCCAAATAACATGGTGTGAAGAATAACTTGAAGCTAACATTCTGCATCAACAGATCTTTTCCTGAAAGCATTTATGTGGTCAGTTTGAGCAACAGGAGAAACAACAACAAAAAAACACCCCACCCCTTTACATTAAAAGCAGCCTTACTGGAGCACAGTTCAGTTACGGACATTGCAGACCTACAGTCACACGCACCATGAAGAACTTTACCTTGATAACGGCTTTATGTCTCTGCAGCTTTAGTGAGTACTGGCATTGAATTACTCTCAACTGCATTTATAACATTGATAACTGTAACACACCAGAATAGACTTATTTAAAGGAATTGTTCATGTTCCTTTTCTTTTATTGAAAGTAAATCTTTTGTTGTCTCTGCTGTTTGTTTCAGGCTGGATATCTGCTTCAGTTTCTGAGTATCAGACTGTGGAGGGTCAGCCTGGTGAAGAAGTCACACTGCTGTGCTCTAACATGTCTAAATATGATTCTTTGAGATTCTGGTTCAGACTGGTCAACAGAACGAAGATCAGCTGCATCTCGGTTATGATCAAGACTACAGCCAATGCTACATACTGCGAGGGATTTCCAAATGGAAAATTTGAAATGAGATCCAACATCTCTACTCTCTTTCTCAAAATCAACCAAGTGGATTTATCTGACTCTGGACTGTATTTCTGTGGATTTTATGAGGATGCACGTCCAATTTTCAGTGTAATACATTTTAATGTTAAAGGTAAGGTCATTCTAATGACTTGTCTTTCTGTTGGTACCCATTCTTTAGTCATTTATGTTAATACTTTAAATATACTGTATTTTCATTATTGTCTTCTAACAACACAGGTAACAAAGTGACTATTTAAACATTGACAACATGTAATAATGACGCATAGCTGTTAAAACAAAATCAACACTAAATTTGTCTTCATTTCATCAAAAGGCAGCGATGGGTCACATGATGATGTGGACAACAAGTGTAAAAGTAAGATTCTCCTAAAGATTTAATTCATTGTGCAGATTATCAAATGTTTGAAGGTAAAACAGTTTAGCTAAATTCAGTTTGGTTTTAGAGTCTAACTTAATGATCTTTCTTGTAGAAGAGTCTGACGGAACAGCAAAGCTGACGAGTGTGATCCTGGGCGGTCTGACTGTTCTCCTTGTAATGGTCATCATTGGTCTGGTTGTTAAAAACAGGAAACTTCACACAGGTACTTTTTCAGGGCTACTGTTTCTATCTTATATTTGGTTTTGTTGCTAGTGGAAATTCTCTTCAAGGTGTGTCAACATGCTGGAAAAATACAAAACTCCTGGTTTACCAAAGACGATCAATGAACTGATCAGATGTATTGTTTCTGTCACTTAGCTGATAAAGAAGAACAGAATCCAGAGCAAAGTGAGGTAAATCCAATTTTAACATTTACTTTTATATATTGTTTGATAGAGCCCGATCGAAAAACATCCAGGATTATATTGTATCGGCTAAAATTAGCTTGTCACTGATATATTAGTGTATTTGTATATTTGTATATGTTTGTATTGTGTATATTTGGGCCAATAAGTAACAAGGAATTGCAGTCCAGAAATGCCAAAATTATGTTTGAGGTACTTTAGAAACCATGTCTCCTTTTAATAATTTGTCCATTAGAAGGCACTAACAAGTTTAATTAAAGAACAAAACAAAAAAAAAAGTGAGTCTTGTTTTGTTTTTGTAATCGTATGTGTTTATACATGAATATTGGCCAAATATCAATAAAACTCAATATCTGTCGGGCTATATTGTGGGAATTAAAATCATGTCAAGTCACCACATTAAGACTGTAAATTCTCTTTTCACAGAACGTGCGCTCTGATGACCTGAACTACGCAGCAGTGACATTTCGACCAAAAGCAAAGAGAAGAGAGCTGGAGCCAAATGTTATTTATGCTGCCACCAGATAGACTCAGGAGGCCACTGGAACTGACGCTGTGTCATATTAATGTGCTCTGGGGTTTTTGTATGGCTTGTTGGTGAGAGGAATAACCACTCTTGACAAAACACTTCTGCAATAAAGATGTTCATTCATTTGCAGGTGTCTTCATACTGCAGAACTTTATTTCTCAACATTTCCTTACTCTCAGTCAAAGTCTTTTTAGCAACAAAACATATGACGTTGATGTTTGATGTAGGACAAGCCACTAAGAGCATTGATGTATTTCCATAATGTCTTATAGTGAGAGTTAGATGGAGGAGTGGGTGAGGTACACATCACACAACAGGAAGAGACAGCACAGTGTGGTCTGAGCACAACTGAGGTGAAAATCATGAGGCCTGTTAGATCAATGTTTCTAAGAATAAAGTCTGAAATGAAGCAGTGAATACTGGCTGAATTAAAATACTTTATTTATTTAATTACAAATATTTTTAAAAGATTGGTAGTTGTATTTATGAATATAATTTATGACACCTACTTGCCCGTTGTTGCACTTTGCACTGTGGTGATAAACAGCAATGTCTGTATCAGGAAGATATCTGTATCTGTATCTTTACACTTCTGACAGACTCACATGCTATTTTATCTTCACATAGTTTTTAAGCATCTGTCAAACTTGTGAAAAGATGCCTGAAGCAGAGTAGCAGCGGCGAATACAGATTTTCCCATTGATTTGAACCATGATACTGCATTCAGGCTGCATGGTGGGGGCCACAGTGGGTGCCGCAAAAAAACGCAGCAGCCTGTGGCTTAAAGTTAAAACAGGATCAACTTCTAGAGAAACGCGCCCAACGTCGCGCTGCGGCAATCAGTCACACCGCCGATCAGACTGGCAGATGCCCAGATGAAGAAGAACTTTGTTTTTGTAGCATTGTAGCATTAGCTGTTTGCCTAAATATTCCACTGTGTACTGAGCAACTGTGAAGATGGAGGAGAGACTGATCGATCACCACCGCGATGACTGTACATCAGCTGCCATGAGCGAGTAAAAAGTTAACGTGAATCGCTGTGCAGTTGCCTGGCTGGTATCGCTCTTCAATGCCGTCCATGTAAGCTAGGATTGCTGGTTAGTATGAAACACTTTCACACCGCTGTACAACCCTGCGTTGAATCGCTGCAATGCCTGATTTGGTCTGAAAGCGGCCTAAGACGTGACAGATCACAGCAAAACTACAGCAGGTGCAGCTCCCATCCATCTGCACTGTGATATGCACTCAGTCTTCACAATGCAGCTGCCTGCATCTAACTTGAAAAATGTCAATTATTGGTTAATTGTTACTCAGTTAAAAAAAAATCTCATTACTGTCTCCCTGCTAAACGTGGAGGCTAAAATCTTCTTCGGTATCATTGCACAGAGGATGGCCGTATATCTGCGAAGAAATAAGTACATCGATACATCTGTACAGAAGGCAGGAATATCTGGTTTCTCTGGGTGCTTATAACATCCAGCATGATCTGGCACCAGATCCAATCTGCAAAGGTGGAGAAAGGGGACCTCCATGTAGTCTTCCTGGACCTCGCCAATGCCTTTGGTTCAGTGCCCCATGAACTCCTGTGGTCTGCCTTCAGCATCCTCCGTATACTGGACACCATCGCAGCCCTGGTTAAATCCTACTTCCAGGACCTGCAGCTCTGTTTTACCACCTCTTGGCAGTGCCTGGAAGTAGGCATCATGGTGGGATGCACCATCTCACCCCTGGCATTCACAATGGAAATGGAGGTCATTATCCAAGGCTCCGGATGGGTTGTTGGTGCAGGGTGACTCTGGTCTGTGCCTCTCTCCTCCCAGAGCTTATATTGGATGACATTACAACTCTGACCACCACCGCTCCATGCACCAGGAGACTACTCAGAAAACTGGAGGAGAACATCAGCTGGGCCTATATGAAGATAAAACCATCCAAGTCACGCAGCATCTCGATTGTCAAGGGAGCGCTCTCATGACCCCATGCCAACAGTATCCAAGCAGCCTGTAAAAAGTCTTGGAAGGTGGTATGATGCAAGTCTGAAGGTCAAAGACCAGGTGCAACAACTGCAAAAGGAGATCAGCAGTGGCCTACAGACTATCTACAACACCCAGCTGCCTGGAAGATTAAAGACCTGGTGCCAGCAGTTTGGGCTTCTACTTCAGGTGCTGTGGCCTCACAGTCTATGAGGTCCCAATCTTAACAGTGGGGAAACTAGAAAGAGGAGTCACAGGCTACATCAAGAAATGGCTCGGAATTCCACAGTGTCTTACCACCATAGTCCTCTACAGAGATGGTGTCCTCAAGCTGCCCCTCACCTGTCTCACAAAGATCAAGTGTGCAAAAGCGAGATTCCAGGTGACACAGAATGAATCCCGAGATTTAGTGGTGAGCAACAACGCGGCCACCTTGACATCTGGGCGCAAATGGAGACCAAGTAGTGGAGGAGGCAACAGCTGCTCTCAGAGCTGCGGACACTGACAATTGACATTAACAAGATCAGCTGGAAGGATGTGTGGCCACAGAAGCAAGGCAACTGAGCTTTACCATCAGAGCTACATAAGACGTCCTTCCAACACCAGTTAATCTTCATCAGTGGCTGGGTGAAGACCCCAGGTGTGCCCTTTGTTTTATGCCAGCCTCCCTCAAACACATTCTCACACGGTGTAAAGTCAGCCTCGCCCAAGGATGTTACACGTGGTGACAACCAAGTCCTAAAGAGCCTTGCCTCCACCATGGATAACAGACTAGCTGCCACCAACTCCCTACCATCAGCAGCATCCAACCCCCTATGAACAATTACCTCTGCCCGTGACGGATCAAAGGTCACCAGGAGCAGCTCCACACATACGCATCTCCTGCTTTCTTACAGAGCAATATTAAGTGTTGATGCCATTAATACGCTTTTTAAAACATCATCACACAGAATCAACTCCAGAAAGGTTGTTGTGATATTATGACGTGCTGAGGGCCCTGCTACTATGTTTTTTTTTGTTTTTGTTTTTGTAGCTGCACTTTCCTCTAGGGCTTTTCTCCTTTTAATGCGCTCCCTCTCAGCTCCACCTTTTCTCTTTCTCTCATTCTCTCTTTCACCTGCGCTGTCCATTTTTTCTCCACCCTGCTAGGCCACGTGCACTGCAGGCACTGACAGAAAGTTGTGCTCATGTGTATGTGCATGCGACCGATTGCGTGTGATGACAGACACAGATCACACCATCAGTTTCAAAGTAGGCGAGGGGGTTGACGGTCTACAGTTCTGAATGACTGTAGCTGCCACGTGTTGCTAACCCTTTGATGTACCAGTTTCATTTTGCATTTCTAACAATAGCCTGACAGTCAGGGCCACTCAGCTGGCCAGGTCACTGTTCATCTCCTGATGGCCAGTCTGGCCCTGTGTCAACCCTATAATCCAATGAAGACAGCACAAAATGTAGGAGTAACAGATCATTACTGGGACTAGTGACTGTGTGTGTGAAAATTGAATCCTTTATACTACTTGTAAGAGACTTGAAACTAGCCTATTTGTTACCGAAAAATGAAACACATTATTGTAATGTACCCAACTGTGGTTATAACATTTAACATGAATGTTCAGCTTGGTAAAATGAGTTGCTGTAAATATTCTTTTTTACAGAATCTGGGCTCTGATGACCTAAACTCCACAGCAGTGACCTTCTGTTCAAAAGGAAGAAGAGGAGAAGTGGAGCTGAATGTTGTGTATTCTGCTACTAGATAGGCCCAAGAGGCAAGAAGAAATGCTGTCCAAAGCGGAACTGATACTTTATCATATTAATATGCAGTTGCATTTGTGTGTGGGTGGTGGACAGGAGGACAAATCTTCTTCCTAGGGCTGAGTCTTATCTCTCTTTTAAAGACGTACATCGATACAGAAAGTGGATATTTTAAATGCTGACTTAAAAGACTTTGTGTCTATACTGGTATGGAAAAGAAAAAATACAAAGATACAACACCCATCCAGTTTTACTCCCTGGTTGTGTTTGTACAGTATGTGTGGTGAAAAAACTGCACTGTCTGTATCAGCCTAAAGAGAAGTCTCAACCACAGGAAGGCCGGCCTTCAGCTGGGTTCTATTTTCTGCAGTGTGTTTCTTTCACATTGTAGCCGCAAACAGCCACTAAACACACCAAATAAAAATACCCCTGTTAATATATTTTGTTTTTATCTCACATTTGATGGACCCTGTTGCTGACATACTTGTGTAGCACTTGAAGACACCATTGCTGTTTTCATTTTCCTGATTATACTCACATACCTTTACTTCAGTAATATTTTCAATGCAGGACTTTTACAGTGTGGTATTAGTACTTTTACTTAAGTAAAGGATCTGAATACTTCCTCCACCACTGCTACAATGTAACTGTGGTGTTCTCAAAGAGAGCGAGGTAAAAAAAAATGATGAAAAGTAACTTCTGAGAAGACACAACAAAGGTCACCTCTAAAACTGTTGCCTACTCAAGGCAAGAAAAAAAACCACAGCTGCTGCAATTTGAAAACTCTGCCACCTGCAGGCAACCAATGTTATTTACTTTGTATGAGTGTTTATGAGGCCTTGAGCCTTACACTGGGGCATCTTTGCATCATATTAATCTCTAGTGGAAATACAGTAACAGAAATACAAATTTAGGTGGATGTTCCCTCCATGTTGGCTTAAAGTTTGAACATCTACAATTCCATGACCACTGGGCACACCCCATCTACTGATGAAGATCATGCTATATGGGCCCCAGAACAGCTACTAAATGGACCTTGTGGTGAGAGTGTTTTCTCAAACAAGCTTAAGTTTTTGTAAATTCACTTACTATTTCTTTACTGTTGTAAACATCTATGAACCAGGCTTAACATTAAGTTTTTTCAGGCACTTGACCAGCAGACAAGTACACTTGGTTTGTATTGCCCAAAATCACAAATTTGACTCAGATAGCTGTAGCATGATGAGGATGATGATGATGATGATGATGGCGATGAGTTTACCTCTTTCCTTGAGAAATGAGAGAACCTTTTCTGATTTTGCTCTTCACATGATCTCTGGGTCACAAAACAGGCCACGTCAGGCTTAAACTCAGAACTAACAGGAACTGGGTACACATGTCTGCTAGTCCATAAAAGATATAGAAGGAGTGTCTGGGGTCTTTGAGTAGATGATGATGCGAAAAATGTTAATAAGTACATGTCTAACCAGAAAATTGATCATAGCATGTAATAAGAGAAAATGTAAGTTAAAATTCCGACTCTGCCTGATGCACACACACACAGGGTGTGTATGCTGAAGTCTCATTTTACCTTTGGATGAATTTTGTACTGCATTTTGTCCTGTATCTCTTATATTGGAGTTGTGCTAGTCAGGGATCTGTTCATGGCCAGTATGGTGAGGATGAATTATTAAAGCGAGCGAACACTCTGAGGGAATGTGACTATTATAAGCATAACTTGTATGCACTACCCACTTGCATTATCACCCTCTGCTGTCAGCAGGAACGCGTATGCATCACGTAGCCTATGTGTCCTTGTGCACATGAATGTAGAGTGTGAGATACAAGCAAAACAGAAACCATCTCATCAAAACGTTGCTCCAGAGCACCACTACTGGTCCAAAACTCCACTACTTATTTTACATGTTTTTTTTTGTCTCAATCTGAGAGCAAAAGTATATGACTGTTTGACTGAAAATAAGCCAGTAAGGACATTATGACTGTTCTCTTATAGTGAGAGTTAGATGGAGGTTTGCAGCAGTGGAGGAGTGAGTGAGGTACACATCACTTGTTTGAAAGGAAGAGACAGCACAGTGTGGTCTGAGCACAGCTGAGGTAAAAATCATGAGGCCTGTTATCTCTGAAAGAAGTCTGAAATAAAGCAGAAACTGTTAACATACTGACAATTTGAACACAGGTTCTTCTTTTGCCTCTGGTGAGTGACCATAAGCACGAGAATACACTCTGAGGTGAAAAGATATTTAAATGTTGGTCTGAGCAGAGAACAGGGTGATTGTTTCATGACACCTCGCTGTGTATTATCACTTGATTGTCATCATCACGTGATGTGTCCGATGAATAAATCAGCCTTCAATTAGAACATTTTATGTATAAGTCTATTGAATATTTGAGTAATAATGCATCAGGTGTTCTGATACAGGCAAAAAATTATGATAAAAGCAAGCAACGAACATCAAAGATTAGCCTTTTGTTAGAAGTTATTTATAGTGTTAACTTTGTCTCATTCTCCCTGTGGCTGTGACACCCCATTTCTGAAAGCATTTATGTTGTTAGTTTGAGCAACTGGATAAGCCCCCCCCCACACCTTTGTACGTTGAGATCACTTTCACTGGAGCACAGTTCAGAGCTGCAGTACAGCTGTACGCATCATAATGAACCTTACCTTGATAACAGCTTTATTCTGTGAGTATGTCTACCAAGTTTTAATATAAATATTGCTAATGTCTCTTTGATACAGCAACTATACAGCACTGAAACTTACAAATTCCTTGTTAAAAATGTAATTTATGTGCATTGTTTGCTTCCTGTTGAATTACAAGTTAAGGGAATAAATATCATGTTGTGTGTTTCAGGCTGGATCTCTGTTTCTGAGTTTCACGCTGTGGAGGTTGAGCCTGGTGAAGAAGTCACACTGCTGTGCTCCAACTTTAGCAGGTTACCCTCTCACATAATGTGGTTCAAACTGACCAACAGATCTAACGCCAGCTGCATCGCCTCTATGTTCAGCTCTGATAGCAGTGCTTCATACTGTGATGGATTTAATATGACGTCCAACATCAAAACCATCATTCTCAAGATCAAACAAGTGGATTTATCTGACTCTGGACTGTATTTCTGTGGATTTTACTCAAATGGAAACTCAGTAATTGTCAGTGGGACATATTTAAAGGTTCAAGGTAAGATTGTTGTAGAAGTCTTGTCTGTCTGTTGATTGGAAAGAAACATATGTGCCCTTTTCAGTCACCATCAAAATAAGGACAGATCTCAACCCACAAAAGATACTATATAGTACTATACAAAAAGTTTGACTTAATTTTTCTTGTTGAAGTGTTTCATGGAATAACAAAAATATCTTCATTTCTTTAAAAAACAGCGATGAGCTCCATGATGAATCAAGATTTAGACCTGGGCATAGTACTGTGACAGTAGCATCAAAAGTCTTGAATGCTACTATATAAAAATGGTGCTAGTGCATTAGATAACAAGCTGGTTTGTGTGATTTTATTTATCTAATGCTTTCAACACCATCGATCATCAAACTCTTTTGAAATGTCTGGAATCTGTTGGATTTGATGAAAAGTCAAGTAATTGGTTTGCAAATTATCTCAGTGGCAGAACACAAGCTGTTGTGATTGATGGCCATCAGTCCAGCTTCAGGAGAGTTAACAAAAGGTGTGTCACAGGGTTCTATACTAGGACCACTTTTATTCACAATTTTTATAAATGAATTAGGTGTAAAAGTTAGGAACAGTACAATTAATCTGTACGCTGACAATGCTATTTTCTATACAACAGCACCCTCTGTTACTTTTGATTTTTGTGCTGTACAGCAGAATTAAATTGATCTTAGCCAAATGAATACATAAGCTTTCAGTTAAAACATCTGCTGGATGTGTGTAATAACACACTACTGTATAAGGTATCCTGATATAGGAAGAGAAGATTGTTGTAAAGTCTTGTCCATCTGGCGATTGGAAGGAAACAGATATGTGTCCTTTTTAGTCACTGTCAAAATAAGGACTGATCTCAACCCATAAGAGATAGAGTACTATAGAAAACGTTTAATTTAATTATCTTTCTTGAAGAGTTTGATGGAATAACAAAGCCATCTTCATTTCTTTAAAAGACAGCAATGAGCTTCATGATGATGTGGACAGCAAGTGTAAAGGTGAGATTCTTCTATAGATTTCTTTCATTGCGCAGATTATCAAATGTTTGAAGGTAAAAAAAAAAAAAGTGATCTTTCTTGTAGAATGTGGTGGAATAACAAAACTGAAGTGTGATCCTGGGTGCTCTGATTATTTTCCTCATTATGGTCGTCCTTGGTCTGGCTGTCAAAATGAGGAAACTTCATACAGGTGCCCATATGTGTTTATTTAAGTTGTATTAACAGCAATATTTTTGAGCAATTAACTGACCAGATGTTTGTTGTTTAGCTCAAAGAGGGACAGAATTCACAACACAGTGAGGTAATCAATGTTATCAATGCTAATCTAAGGTTAACATTGATCTTTGTCACCTGGCTGAAATGAGTGTGCGACTGCTCTCTGGTCACAACGTTGCTTCAACCTCTCCTGGGATGAAGTCAGAGCCTCCCTAGCCAACGAGCAGGCTAACTGGAGACGATCTTTGAGCTTGGCAACATACTCCGGAATACTCTTGACTTCTCTGGTATGAAGAGATAAATATCTTTGAAGGACCCCGAACCTCATGTCCAAACACTAGTTCAGCAGGACTGAAACCTGTACAGCTTCACGGGCGGCAAACAAAAAAAGTGGAACGCCCTCATCCCAATCATTCTGTGAGTCAAGGCAGTGTTTGCGTAACATCGATTTCAGGGTCTGATGAAACCAGGGTCTGATGAAACCTGTTTAGCACCGCACAGGATGGTAGGAGCTAGAGGTTACATGCTTAATGGCCAGCGTTTTCAGTACCTGGGCAAACACCTTGGACTTGGAATTGGTACCCTGATCAGTTTGAACTACTCTTGGCAGACCAAATATTGAGAAGAACTTTACCAGAGCCTTGGTGATGACTGGAACTGTGATTTTCTATAGTGGGATGGCTTCTGGGAACCTAGTGGAAGCACACATAACTGTTAATAGAAACTGATTCCCAGCTTTTGTTTTTGGCAATGGTCCCACACAATCAACAATCACTCATTCAAATGGCTCTCCCATTGCTGGAATGGGGCAGAGAGGAGTAGGAGAAATCACTTGATTCAGTTTTCCAACAACTTGGCACACATGGCAGGTACGGCAATGATGAGCAACATCTGTTAAGTCCTGGCTAAAAGAAATGTTTGAGGACGCTATCATAAGTTTGTTACCCCCATGTGTCCCGACCATGGGTGGTCATGAGCTAAAGACAGCACCTGAGAACGATAGGCTGTGGGCACAACAACCTGGTAAGTCGCACTCCAATCCACATCCCCTGGGGATGGCCATTATCAAGAATGTATGCCATCTTTTTCTTCTTGGCTTGCTAAGAACAGAGGAGTGACACTTTGAAAGGGTAATATCACCTTGTTGTGCTGTGATGAATTCTTCCCTGGTGGCCGGCAGTTTTACCAGCTCTGGTCCGGAAAGAGATGGCACAGCTTCTGCAGGTGGGCCCTCAGGCTGACTGTTGGATCTATCCATAACAGCTTCAGGAAACTGCTCTGCAACCAGAAAAGTGTCAGATAAATCCAAACCATACTTTTGACTGGGTTCTGGTAACCACACAAGCAGGAAAGACATCAGAAAGTACGTGTGCGGTGTTGTCCGACTCAAGGTTTGATTCAGGGTTGTCCAGTACCTCAGGGACTGGCATAACCTTGTCTCCTGCTAGGTCATTGCTCAGTATGACATCAACACCCCTAATGGGCAAGGCAGGGAGGAGAGCAACTTTAAAGAATCCACTAACCAGGGGAGACTGGACATGAACACTCTGCAAAGGGGCCGGTACAAAATTCATCCCGACACCCTGAACAACTGCACTGGAGTGACATGAGGAGTTCAATGATGAAGGTAAGATACCTTCTCGAATAATAGACTGGGAGCCCCCCCGTGTCTCAGTATCTTTACCAGCTGCTTATCTTTTGGATCCCCAGTAAGTGAAACAAAACCCTCTGAAATGAAGGGTTTGAAACAGATCAGGTTCATTGTCCTCATTTCCTGAGATTTCAGTGTCTGGTAGCACCACCTTTATTAAACCCATGCCTTTTGGCTGTGGTAAGCTAGGCGGAACCTTTACGCTTCAGAGAAAGACAATCTGCAATAATGTGACCTTTCTTATGGCAGAAGCATTCACGATCCCCACGTGGAAGTGACTGTGGTCCCTTAGCCTTGTCAAAAGGAGGGGGACTAGGATCAGGTCTCACAGAACGTGATGCTGAAACTCTGTCTGGGTGGAGGGAAGAAACAAACATTTGTGTGCGAGAACAAATTCATTGGCCAAGACAGCCGCTTTAGACAGTGTATCCACCTTTTGTTCATTGCAGAATACCACCATCTTCTCTGGCAAAGCGACGAACACATGACAATTAAGACATCAGAGACCAAGTAGAGGTGAAAAAGAGAAACTAGTTTATTGTTCTAATAAACATTTAACATGTGGGGGAGGACGGGACACAATTGGTTGTGCCAAATAAACTGAAATTAATATAACAAAACCAGGCCTGGCTATTATCTAACGTTAAACAAACAAAAGGCATAGCTGTCTTATCTTAAGAAAAATCACCCAAAATCAATACAAAGGTGGCACCAACCACTAACCTAGTGTTTCTAACAAAGGGATACTACGTGTGTGAAATGTACAGGGTACAACTTACCTAGTCCTCTATAACCTCCCACCACATACCTTTCTTCAGAAACTTCATAGTGTCTGAGAAGAAACAACAGCTCACAAGACAAGAGCAGAGCAAAAATGAAGAGAGTGAGTTCCTACGTTCAGCTCCTTATATTGAGCTCCCCGTGGTGTGATAGGTCAGCCTGAAGTCAGAGGGAACCAATCAGTAGCTTAACCGGACTGCACAGGTGGAAATCAATCAGGGAAGTAGCACCTGGAGAGAAGTCAGAAGGAGGGGGGGCTGGGGGAGAGAGAGAAAAACAGGACAAGACACACCTACCCCTGCTTGGCATGTAACAATCTATTTTTATATGTTGTCTGGTTCACGTCATTTATCTTTTTAGACATGTCAGATGAGTGACTGTAAATATTTTTATTTACAGAATCTGGCAAAAAGCAAAAAGCAGCAGAAGGCCTGCATCAGAGAAGCAGCTGGAGACAAATGTTGTGTATGCTGCCACCAGATAGACTCAGGAAACATCTGGAACAGCAGCTCAGGGTGGAACTGATGCTTTATCATATTAAACTGCTACCAAAGGAGTCAAAAAAATCTAATTTTCCTGCCAAGACTCCAGGGAGGCAGGTATGGACCTCTGGTGGTCCTGGAAGATAACACAGGGATTAGTATCAGCCAGCATGAGAAAACTATCAACCTGCGAAACAGGACCTCCTCCCTCAGGGACGGCTCCTGACGTCGCTCCTGGGTCCCTCAGGATGATGCAGATAGAAGTCAGCAATGAGGGCAGGGTAATTCTGTGGCAAAGTCATTACAGTCTAATAGAACAGGGCTCTGGCCAGGGAGGCAGGTAGGGACCTCTGGTGGATCTGGTGGACAGTACAGGGATTAGTATCAGCCAGCATGAGGTGGCAAAGACCATCAAAGATTACACTTCCTTATACTGTATAGACTTATACACACACATATCTTTTGTAGACTTATAAACTTTTGCTGAAATTACTTAGATTATCTAAAGTCAGACATCAATTGTCTTTTCTCATTGCAGCTATTAACTTGCAGCCATTTTCCTGAAAGCGTTTATATTGTCAGTCTGAGCAACTGGACAGAAAAGAACACTCCGCCTCTTTACATTGAAACCACTGTTACTGGAGCACAGTTCAGTTACAAACATTGCAGGGGTGCAGTCATACTGAACACACAATGATGAACTTTACTTTGATAACTGCTTTACTCTGTACCTTCAGTAAGTACACCTACCGATTTCTTCTCAATACAATAATTGCTAGCTATCCTTCAGTATAGTTATCTTCCAGAGCTGAAATTTAATTAATTAATTATATTACTTAATAACATAATTTATGTGCATTGTTTGGTTCCTGTTGAATTACAAGTTAAGGGAATAAATATCATGTTGTGTGTTTCAGGTTGGATCTCTGTTTCTGAGTTTCACGCTGTGGAGGTTCAGCCTGGTGAAGAAGTCACACTGCTGTGCTCCAACTTTAGCAGGTTACCCTCTCACATACTGTGGTTCAAACTGACCAACAGACCTAACGCCAGCTGCATCAGCTCTATGTTCAGCTCTGATAGCAGTGCTTCATACTGTGATGGATTTCAAAATGGCAAATTTAATATGACGTCCAACATCACTACCCTCTTTCTCAAGATTAAACAAGCGGATTTATCTGACTCTGGACTGTATTTCTGTGGACTTTACTCAAATGGAAACTCTAATTGTCAGTGCGACGTATTTCAAGGTTCAAGGTAAGATTGTTGTAGAAGTCTTGTCTGTATGTTGATTGGAAAGAAACAGATATGTGCCCTTTTCAGCCACTGTCAAAATAAGGACTGATTTCGACCCACAAGAGACAGTACTATAGAAAAAGTTTAATTTAATGATCTTGCTTGTAGAAGCATTTGATGGAATAACAAAGCTATCTTCATTTCTTTAAAAGACAGCGATGAGCTCCATGATGACGTGGACAGCAAGTGTAAAAGTTTGATTCTCCTAAAGATTTTTCATTGTGCAGATTATCAAATGTTTGAAGGTAAAAAGGTTTAGCTAAATTCAGTTTACTCCATTTTAATTTTAGCCAGGTCTCAAGTCTCTAAAGGGAAAATAGAGTCTAATTTAATGATCTTTCTTGTAGAAGTGTTTGATGGAATAAAGCTGACGAGTGTGGAGCTCTGATTATTTTCCTCGTTATGGTCGTCATCGGTCTGGCTGTCAAAATGAGGAAACTTCATACAGGTGCTCATATTTGTTTGTTTAAGTTACAAATGCAAAGGTTCGCCAAAAAGTATTAACAGTGATATTTCTGAACAATTAACTGACCAGATGTTTCTGTCATTTAGCTCACAAAGACGGACAGAATTCACAACACAGTGAGGTAATCAAATGTTAACCTTAGATTAAGATTGATCTATTTTTATTTTTATATTGGTTCAAGTCATTTATCTCAGATGCGTGACTGTAAATATTTTTATTTACAGAATCTGGACTCTGATGCCATGAACTATGCAGCGCTGAGTTTCCATCCAAAAGCAAAAAGTGTATAATAGGACTTGTAAAAAACAGTTCTTTAGTCACAGCTCTTGATCAAGGTATATAAAACTGTAGGTCACAATAGGGCAGCTGTGGCTCAGGAGGTACAGCGGGTCATCTATTAATCCCAGGTTGGCAGTTGGATCCCCGGCTCCTCCTGTCCAAGTGTCCTTGGGCGAGACACTGAACCCTAAGTTTCTCCCGATGGAGGCCAGCACCTTGCATGGCAGCTCTGTCACCATCGGTGTGTGAATGTGTGTGTGAATGAGACCAATCTGTAAAGCACTTTGGGAACCCATAAGGTTGAAAAGCGCTATATAAGTGAAGTCTATTTACCATTTACAATAGTCTGTGTCATGTTACGTTACTAGTTATGCAACTCTCACACTTGAAACTTGGCTAACTATGGGTTAAATGGACTGTAAAAAAAAAACATCCAAAAAAGGATGACAGTATAACCGCAAGCCACTCTGAAGTGATGTCCTGATGTGGAAACTATCGGGATCAGCAGGGAACCTCAGCCATATTATTATGAATATATCAGGACACTTTGTTGTGTTTTATCACTTACATATCTATGGCTCAACATAATACAGACAGTGGGGTTAAACCTCGATGACATGATGTGTCAACAACTAGTCCAATGAATACATAAGCTTTCAGTTAAAACATCTGCTGGATATGTGTGTAATATGTTACGGCTGGCTTAAACACCGAACACAACAATGGACACAATACCAGGAGAGAAGACCGCATATTAGTTTATTGGCATAAATGAATGAATAACTGAAAAACCAGATACCAAGCACCACCAAGGTTCTGCTGCAGCAGGATGGAGAGAGAAAGCTGAACAAAAGGGCCTGTCTATATAGACTCAGCCCACTAGTCAGCACAGGTGTCTGCCAATCAGATGATCAGGGTCAACAGGAAATACCAAAATAAAACAGGATGTAATACTCCCCACCCATAAAGATGGCACTTAAATGTGTTGACAAATCAACAGAAACAGGCCAGATCTGCCAAACAGGGGGCCGGGCCATCCCAGTTTAGAGATTATGTCACCATTATTTACAGAGCAATGATTGTTGTTGTTCTTTGGGAAACCGTAAATCAATCACTGATCTCTACCTAGAATGGGTTGGTTTCTTTTGTGTTATAAAATAGCTTGTATAAGCACTCTGTCTTGAGTTCAGCTCCGGGGCTAACTCTTGTTTATTTTATGTTAAGAAATAAACTCTATTGCATCAAGATCTGATCATCTCCAGTGTCTTTTTGAACCTGTTTGAGACTTCAACAACAGAATAACTGAGCAGAAGACTAAGCGTTGGTGAAGAGGTCCAGACTTAGAAATCTGACCCAAAGCTGGACTTCTTTTCCTCCAAGAGGAGCATTCATGATGAAGTCACACTGCTTCTCAGTGAGAAAGGCAGTCAGTCGGTCTGTATCAACTTCCTTGAGAGCTTCTGTCATTTCGTTTTTGGCTCCCACAAAGTTGCTTTCTTGGTCACATTTGATCTGACGAACTGCGCCGCATATGGCGATGAAACAGCGCAGACCACTGATGAAGGCATCTGTAGACATATCGTGCAGCATTTCAATATGTATGGCACGGGAGCAAAAGCAAGTGAAGAGAAGACCATATCTCTTGTGCACCTTCCGTCCTTGCTTGATGAGAAAGGGGCCAAAGCAGTCCATTCCACAGTACGTAAATGGTGGTGATGGATCCACACGCTCTGAAGGCAGATCAGTCATCCTTTACTCTTCTGTGGGTCTTCTGAGCCTCCTGCAGTTCACGCACTGGTGAATATAGGATGCTACCACTCTGTTGATCCCAGGGATCCAGTAGCCATTTGCTCTGATTTCATTTATAGTGAGGCCCTTTCCTTGGTGTTTGACCTTGTCATGATAATGAGCAATTTTCATTTTTGTGATATGGTGAGCCTTTGGAATAATCGCAGGGTGTTTAACTGGGATAGGAAAAGACGAGTCACAAAGTTTCCCTCCCACCTTGAGCACACCATCTTTGTCTAGGAAGGCATCGAGATGGTATAGTTTAATATAGGATGGTAGTTGATTTGTCTTTGCTGGTTCGTCGGAGAATACGTGCAGCAGCTCTGGTAGCCTGAGACCATGATGAGAAATTATACAGGCAGTCTACAAGGCCTGCTTGCTCTGTTCTTGTGTTTAGTGCTTGAACCTTTCTGACTTCTGAGTCTCCAAGGGGTAGCTCTGGTATCACTTCAGTGGAGGAAAATGTTTCCATAGGAACTTGGGTCCTGTGAACCAACTGGATGACAGTAGTTCACTGACAATCAGATCTGTAGAGGCATGTTCTGCAGGATTCTCATCAGTCGACACATATCTCCATTGTTGAGGGTTTGTGCTGAGATGTATTTCCTGTACCGTTAGCCACAAATGTGTGGAAATGTTGTGCTTCATTTTTGATATACCCCAAAACCACCTTGGAGTCCATCCAGAAAAATTCTTCAATATCAGAATATCCAAGTTCATCCTTGAGCATGTTGCTGACCCTTACTGAGACAACTGCAGCTGTCAATTCCAACCTGAAAATGGTTGTGACCTTTGTGGGGGCAACATGAGACTTTCCAATGACTGACTTCATTGGATATGAATTTATGCAGTCGTAGACCACCCATGGCACATAGTTCTCGGGCCTCTCATGCAAGCTGAACGGCTTATTTGGCTTCTTTGAATGATAAACGCCATGATGGGGAATGTACCATTTTTCTCCTTCCTTTGCATCATCGTCAACCTCCTCTGAAAGTATATCCAGGGCTATGCTATCTTGGAAGGCCTGAGCGAGGGTAGACATATCCACATGTGAAGATGACGTGGCATTGGAGGGTTGATGGAACGCAGGTGGAGACATACGTTCTTCTGCCATCAGTGGACTGGATGATAGCTTCTCTTGCTGCTTCCTGGTCATAGGTGTCAAACCTGGCTCGAGCTGCTCTTACACCCTTCTCTGCTTGAAGTCACTCCAACTCATGTTTCTGTGCTTCAAGATCCCTTTTCTGCTGTTCTTCTAAATGTTGTATCCGTTTCTTTTGTTTCTCTTCTTCCAACATTGCTTCATACTCAGCTTCTTTAGCTGCTAGCTCAGCAGCAGCATCTGTACATTTAGCTGCCACACATGAAGTCATGGAATGCAAGCTGGAGAGAACGTTAGACTTGCCACTTATTTGTGAGGCTGTGGATCCATAAATAGAGTGAGCGTAATCACTGCGTAGCAGCTTACGGAGCCGTCCCTTAACTTGTTTATCATCAAAATCTCCATCAATACCTGTAATCCTTTCATACACATTTTTGACTGTGTCCCTAGTCACTACTTCACATGCATCGACTCTGCACCTTACCTCGGTTGACGGTGTAGCGTAATTTCGGATTTCAACATAGATGCTCATTACATCCTCCTTTCCCTTTTCCAGTATGTCAATGAGAGACTCAAGCTGGCTTTCTGTAATGTCTGACTTGAACTGTTCTCTTGCTTTGCGGGCTTGGATCTTCCATTGGTCACACAAGTGGTTGGACCTTTTTCCCCTTTCTTTGCCAGCATTTTGTCTGTAGGGATCCGGGGACGTGCAGAACGTCGTAGACCTTGAGGTTCCTCTAAAAACTCTTGCAGTTGATGCTGGAGATCCTGGATCTCTTTCCAAAGAAAGAAGAGACCTCTTTTGGAAACCTCTTTCAAACAATGTCTCTCTTTAGGTTCTGACTCATTTTGGAGCACATGTATTACATGAACACAACCATAGAAATATGCTTTGAAAAAACCATGGAGTCTGTCAGACAATAATAAAGCAGTCCTTAACACATTTCAAGTATAAACATATTTTGAACACTGGTAAGATGTCTTTTAGATTATTATGTTCTTTATAACTGTTGTGAATATCCTTACTGTTCGTCTCACACCATAGATGTGGAATTGAGAATTAACAGTCACTGATGAATAGTTCACTATAGATGAACCTTTCCGTTGCAGTCCTTGCAGTTTCTTCACTTGAACAATACTCAAATGTTACTCACTGTTTCCACGCCGTATGATTGTTTATGGTTACCGTCTTTGACCATCGCACCGCATCCATGTGACCACTGCCTGTAGGGATGAAAACTTCACCGTGGAGAACCTAGCCTCAACCATCCAGGGGGAAAGACGTAGATTTACACAGTCGGTTCCAAGTTGACAACACCAGGCAGGATATAAGTGTGGCACCGTGGAGACTCGTCATCATAGACATCAGTCAGGAATGCAGCATGGAGGCAGGATCGATGAGGGCAAAGCTCTTACTGTAGCGAACCCCAGCCAGACAGTGGTGAAGCGTACTCATGTTTCAAGCAGCCTTTATTTATGTTCAGCCGTCAGCCATCTTTTGAACACAAATTTCCTTTCCTCTCTTCATAAAACACCGTAAGAGCTACAGAAGAGACAAATAAAATCAAATGAGCTCTTACAAAAATACAAACATAATTCGTATGCCATATAACTTATACACATAAACATTAATCAAATTATTAGACAGAAAAGAGCAGAAGGATTCACTTCAAATTTGTTTCTAAATTAATAAGGTGTGTGTGTGATGTGTTTTTTTTTTTCAAAATCCAAAAAAATTAACTCATCGGTCTACATTCTGCATGTTAATGTTATTTCATGGCTAAATCACATATCACTGTACATCATACTGGGTGCTTAATTCGTGACAGCTTTATATTGCCGAGTAATGTCGTTTTACTTTCCTTCATTTTGTCCTCGCACTCTTGAACTAACTTTCCGTAGCGAGACCCTATACTTGTGGTAGAGGGTGCCAAAATAAAAGCCCCATAATATTAAAAAGGGCATTAACAAAATAAAAGTGTACAGTAAGTGGATACCTTATAATAGACATTCCTAAGACTCTTTTACACTGGTTAATTGTTACTCATTCAAAAAAAAATCCCATTACTGTCTCCCTGCTATACGTGGTGGCTAAAATCTTCTTTGGTATCTTGTGCAGAGGATGGCCGTATATCAGCGAAGAAATAAGTACATCGATACATCTGTACAAAAAGCAGTAACATCGGGTTCTTTGGGTGCTTATAACATCCAGCGTGATCTGGCACCAGATCCAATTGGCAACAGTGGAGAAAAGGGACCTCCATGTAGTCTTTCTGGACTTTGCAAATGCCTTTGGTTCAGTGCCCCATTAACTCCTGTGGTCTGCCTTCAGCTTCTTCCGCATTCTGGACACCATCGCAGCCCTGGTTAAATCCTACTTCCTGGACCTGCAGATCTACTTTACCAACTCTTGGCAGTGCCTGGAAGTAGGCATCATGGGGAGTCAGGTTGGGTGTCATGGGGACCACACTTTCTTTTGGGGACTCCAACACGAGGGTACCTCCCCTACCCCTTCAAATGGCAAGGCAGGACCCATTGAAAAATGACTTCTGGACATCAGGGTGGCTCCTCAATTGTCCTCATTAATGGCTCATTTTCCAGCACATACATAACAACAGTCTGCCTGTGGTTGAATGATCTGCCAAACTTTAAATTTGCTAGGGAAGCAGAACCAAAACATCGAGGCTCAGCTCTAAGCTGCTGTGAATACGGTATGTATTAATATGTTTGAAACACAGATTTTTACACTCACTCACTTTTACAGTCACTAAAGCATGTGCTAGTGGAAACAATCACTATTTTTTTAGAATCTGAAAAACAATTTCTAACTTCTACACTACTGAAACTGTAGGCAACATAAACACAACTTGAAGTTCCTCACTTACAAAACATGAGAATATTTACTGAAGCCTCTGCATGTTACATGCATCAGAATATTTGAGAAAAACGTGCTGTTTGGAAGCACATGTTTCCTACTGGATTTGATGTGCAACTACACACAGAGCATTTGATTCAGTCTCACTATAAACATTTTGACTGTTATCTCAACATTTGTAGCTTGGTGCTGTTTTTCAGTAGAGGACAGTCCAGAAAACAATTTAAGCATTACATTTACAGACAGCCTCGGAGCTGTCTGATGGTTGAGGTCATTTTTATGGTCAAGACTAACAAAAGTGGTGTGTATCTTTTATTTTGAATGAGGGGTTTAGATTTGACAATCATAAAGATTTTGATGTGTCATTTGTACATAATAGCAACGTCCTTTTTGTAAAAGTATTGCAAAATAACATGGTCTGAAGAATAACTTGAAGCTAACATTCTGCATCAACAGATCTTTTCCTGAAAGCATTTATGTGGTCAGTTTGAACAACAGGAGAGACAACAACAAAAAAAAAAAACACCCCACCCCTTTACATTAAAAGCAGCCTTACTGGAGCACAGTTCAGTTACGGACATTGCAGACCTACAGTCACACGCACCATGAAGAACTTTACCTTGATAACTGCTTTATGTCTCTGCAGCTTTAGTGAGTACTGGCATTGAATTACTCTCAACTGCATTTATAACACTAACTAACACACCAGAATAGACTTATTTAAAGGAACTGTTCATGTTCCTTTTCTTTTATTGAAAGTAAATCTTTTGTTGTCTCTGCTGTTTGTTTCAGGCTGGATATCTGCTTCAGTTTCTGAGTATCAGACTGTGGAGGGTCAGCCTGGTGAAGAAGTCACACTGCTGTGCTCTAACATGTCCAAATATGATTCTTTGAGATTCTGGTTCAGACTGGTCAACAGAACAAAGATCAGCTGCATCTCTGTTATGATCAAAACTACAGCCAATGCTACATACTGCGAGGGATTTCCAAATGGAAAATTTGAAATGAGATCCAACATCTCTACTGTCTTTCTCAAAATCAACCAAGTGGATTTATCTGACTCTGGACTGTATTTCTGTGGATTTTGGGAGGGTGGACGTCCAATTTTCAGTGTAATACATTTTAATGTTAAAGGTAAGATCATTCTAAAGTCTTGTCTTTCTTTTGGTACCAATTCTTTAGTCATTTATGTTCATACTTTAAATGTACTGTATTTTCATTATTATCTTCTAACAACACAGTTAACAAAGTGACTATTTAAACATCGACATTATGACGCATATCTGTCAAAGCAAAATCAAGACTAAATTTGTCATAATTTTACCAAAAGGCAGCGATGGGTCACATGATGACGTGGACAACAAGTGTAAAAGTAAGATTCTCCTAAAGATTTCTTTCATTGTGCAGATTATCAAATGTTTGAAGGTAAAACAGTTTAGCTAAATTCAGTTTGGTCCTTTTTAGAGTCTAACTTAATGATCTTTCTTGTAGAAGAGTCTGACGGAACAGCAAAGCTGACGAGTGTGATCCTGGGCGGTCTGACTGTTCTCCTTGTGAATGTCATCATTGGTCTGGTTGTTAAAGTCAAGAAACTTCAGACAGGTACTTCAGGAGAACTACTGGATATCTTATTTGTGGTTGATTGTTTTTATATGTTCTGCCAAAATGTGTGCGTCAGTATGATGGAAAACTACAAAACTGCTTTCAGCCTAAATTTAATACCAGCAAAGTTTAAAGTATTATCAGTTCATTAATTAGACTTATTGTCTCTTTCATTCAGCTGCCAATGAAGAACAGAATCCACAACAGCATGAGGTGAATGAAGTTTTATCGTATACAAATATATGTTTTAATATGTTAAAGGTGGTAGCATCATGCCAAGTCGTGATTTAGTTTTCCTCACAAACTCAGCTATTTGACGTGTGTAACTGTGTGTACTCTTTACAGAATCTGGACTCTGATCACCTGAAACATGCAGCACTGAGTTTGTATCCAGCAGCAATAAGAAACAGGAGGCCTGCATCAGAGAGAGAAGTGGAAACTCACGTTATTTATGCTGCCAGCAAATAGACTGAGAGTGGAACTGTAACTGCAGCTCAGAGGGGATCTGATGTTTTTATCATATTAATCTTTTGTGGGTGGATGGGGGAGTTACCATTT